>JBAMJV010008246.1:0-25000 GCA_037951105.1 Echinarachnius parma
CACTACGAACTATTGCACGAACGGATGGCTTCCGGGTTTGCTTCCGGGTTTCGTCGAGCGAGCGACGTATTCATCTAATTACGTGACGTCACTACTACGGCAGCATCGGGCCGATTTTTATGAATGAAATGGATGCGCATGCGCACTAGCTTACCCCTACACCTGCGTGCGGTGTGCTACAAGATTCTGCTTGCAACTGGGCAATTCCGTATGAGAGAAGGCAAAAACACCACATCTCAAAGTTGAGCAATCTTCCCGAAATCAAACTGTTATCAATAGAGGAAAACTTGAATTTTAGGAAACTGAAAACCGTTTGTATATAGCTCGATTGGGTTTTCAAATATTTCTGCTTGAATTGAACAGAAATTTATGACCTTTTATTCATAAATCAGCTTCATTTTGTGAAAATAAAGTGAATCTTTTAATTCAATGACTGTTTCTGCTCATTTTCTCATATTTTCCATACAATGTTGTAACAATCACAAATTGTAAAGCATGGGCAGTAACTTCATTGCATATTTTTTTGAGAATTTTTTTAAATCTATGCACATTTGATCGTAATTCCGTTACGATAAAACGATTTAAGTTTTTCTCATTATCTTATTACTTGTTCTTTAGTCATGTCATTGTGAATTCTCTTCCTTCACCATAGTCCTAAGAACTTCCAACATAATTTTCTGAAATAATGTCACTACTTTTTCCAAAAATGGCGTAACAGTATTAGTAATTCCGTTACGTAACGGAATTACATGCACATGGTTTGTAAGGTATTGAATGATATTGCTCAAAATGACATTTTTTCTTGTTCTGAATGTAGAAATACCCTTTAAATAGCATGAACTGTAGCCATGTAGACAATAAGTGATTATACATGTACTGTACAATGTTACTTTATCTGACTCATTACCTCACATGCTTCATATTGCATCAATGGTGATTTAACTAAATTGATACACGATAGATAATTTCTCTAATTTCTCCATGAACATAATAGAGATGATAATGTTCTATCATTAAATTAGTTTCCAGCAAGACCCACTTGACTGAAATTATGAAGATGCAGCAGATTCATGTTTGTACTTTAGAAAGGGAAAAACGAAAACAATAACAAAAATTTAAAAATATCCAGTAATTAGTATGACACTGGTTCTACATGTACATTTATTTTCTCACATTAATTTACATTGATGTATTTTAAGATATAAATCATACCTTCAACTTTCAAGGAGATTTAATATTAATAATTTTGTATGTAGATTTGAATATCATTGATCAGTTAAGGGCTCATAACTCACCATTAATTATGTAAATTTGTATTAAACTGAAGCATATAAAATCAAACATAAATACAGAATAGGCTTCAAGATGTTCAAAACTATACATAATACAGGCTAAGATATGTTTTATTCATTATCATAAAGTCAGAATTCATTGAGTGTTCAGTGTGCTTCTGTATGCAGATCAAAGAAGATGTACAAAGTATTTGCATTTTCAAATGGGAATTCCTAAAGGTGTCTTTCATTTTTTGCAATTCGATTTTTATATTTTATATATGCCAACTTTTTGTATTTGGATCATACATGTTTATATCCGTACATGTATTTCATGAAATGAATGAAAACGCATTCTAAATTGATTTGAGAGTAAATTAAGATCACTTTAGGATGAATTTTTAAAAGAATAATTTTAGAATATAACAAGAGTTTATATAACAAATCTCGATTTGTTTGTAATTCTGTTACGCACACACATAAATTCAGGATTTGTTCTGGTCCTTATGTAAGAGTTTAACAATGCATACATTGTTTAACAATGCATACATTGTTTAACAATGCATACATTGTTTAACAATGCATACATTGTTTAACAATGCATACAAATTAACAATGCATACAAATTCTTTACTATAGACTGTACGCAGAAAAATGTAACCAAGAAATTGCATTTTCATGGGTGGATTCATGGGTGGATTTCACAGGCGTAATTCCGTTACAGTGACATTCGTTTGTCTTTTGGTAATTTCAGAGGTTAAAATAGATCATTTCTGGAAAAAAGATGTACCAAATTCAAGTTTGTAACTTAAATGATAAGTTTTTATTACCAATGAAGAATTTTTTGTGGTAGCTTTTGCAGAAAATCATTACACAGTTAGTGTTGAATAAAAGACCCCTTTCCGTTATGATTGTATTTTGGTCTCCTGACGCTACAGTGTTATAGATTTGTACCTCTAGTACCCCTGCCAGTTACAGTATTAAAGTTGTAAAAACTGTGGAAGTGAAAGGAATTTTAAATATGATTAAGAAAACAGAGCTAAAAATCACTTATATGTCATTCTGTAACAGTGGAATTGCCCATTCACAATGCATTTCCATTCACACAGATTTCCAATATTCAGGAAGTTTACGAGGATTTATAGCATTGAAAGTTGAATTATTTGACCCGTTTGTGATTTTAAATTGTTTAAATGTTTCTTGATATTGATGATGTGCAGTTCTTTATCATGTCACATAATGTAGGTACTTTTTTTTTTTTTTTACTTTGGGTTTTTTCACAATTTAACCATTTTTCTTGAAGTAAAGGACAAATTTAAAAATGTTGCTATTTTTTACTTCAAATATGGTTATTATTGTCAAATTATTGATTTTTGAAAAGTATTGAAGCTAAAATGTGAATTTTTTGTTGTTCATTTACCGATTTGTGGAAAAGTTGATCCCACTGCTCAAGTTGTGTAATTCCGTTACACACTTTAGTGGACATAGTTTCTAGGATTTTTCTTTCATTTAATTGATGCAATCCTTTTTAATTTCTTGCCTACTAATATGAAGCTGAAAATAAACCGAAATAAAGCTGGAGTTTAGCAATATTTTTTTCAAATTTCATTCTTATTTGTATTTTTGCCATATTTTCATTTATTTTACACATAACAAGTTCAAAAATTGCTTTACAGATATGTCAAATTATGGTTTATATTCAAGTGCTGGATAGCCTTGATGTTTGCATTAGCATGTAAGAAAAGTTGAGTGCAAAATAATTGAGTTTTCCTTGTAACTTTCAGAGATGTAATTCCGTTACAAATTTGTGTAATTCCGTTACAGTGGTCTTTTTTCAAAAAAGTGAATTTGTGAACTTATCATTGTGTTGTTTATGCACGTACTTGTTCCAAAATGAAGTTGACATTATCAAGATACAAAAAATACATAAAATCAGTTTCAAAGTGTCTTATATTTCAGAGAAACTCAACGCAAACTTGTAGCAAAAAAAAAACTCCATTCTCCGGTAATTCCGTTACGGTCACACATATTGGTCTAGTATGCAACAACACATGGAAGATATAAAACCATTTCCCTATCATGTTGTAGCCTGGTTAACCGTGCAACTTATATAAGTATCAAAATTTACTTAAGTCATGAGAATATTGCGCAGGGAATGAAATAATGAGCTAAAAACGTCTCTGAATGTAATTCCGTTATGGTGGAATTGCCCAACTGTGCTTCATCTGGTACCAAACTCGGCCTAGTTTCCACTTTTCTTCTATTTTTCACGATTTTTTGAAAGTGCTGTTCAAGAGCGGAAAGCCCATACGATACCTTGGTCTTACTGTGATTTCGGTAAGTAGTATACTTTTCATGATATTCTTACGAATTTCCGTCGGTGTCGCATCGTGTTCGTGGATGTTTCTAGATTGATAATGTCTATGTATAATACCTGTGTTGTGGTTGTATGAGAGCAGTCGCTGTAATATGCATGGAATTGTACCGTCTCAGATGCTGGCGTGTAGTATCGCTCACGATACTTTGAGAAGGGGTGGGCATCGTGGCCGCCCGCAATTGCGCCCGCGCGTGCTATCGATACTACCTCCATGCGATATTCTACACAGAGCTGCAAAGCTGATTTCGGGCACGTGCACCGAGGAGCTACGTCATGAGCAAGGCAGCCAATGAGATCGCGCGCTGAGCTGCAGCCAACCGTTGTACAGGGTGAATGGGGAATAGTTCGTAGTGCCTCATCACCATCATCATCACCATTGTCACCACCATCATCATGATGATTATCATCATTATTGCATCACGATCACCATCATCATCAGCATCACCATCACCACTGCACCATCACCATCATCATTATGCATTGACAATGCGCGGCCATGCAGTGCCGTACACTCAGTGAAGTATGTTAATGGAATATTGACCTATGACCTGTGACGTCACTCACACTCCATGGTCTAATTACGAACTGGCTTATTATCGGCCATTTCGGACTCAGAATTATCACACAGCTGTCCTGTCTGTGGCTAAAAAAGCACTAATACTTATTGTCCATCGCCATCTGAACAATATCTACTCTGGATTATAAAGATAATAATCTATTTTTCGAAGTCGTGTAAAATTTAATTTAGGCAAGAAAACAATTCAGGTAGGATTATTTTAACATTTTTTCATGTTTTTTGTCGGCCAGAAATAGTCCCCAATGCTATGCAAATGTATAGCTTTGCACTATAGCGTAAGGAATGACATGTTCATTGATAATGTCGAAAAATGTATGAAAATGTGTCTTCCTAACGTTTTCTTTGGCTAGGTGACCGAAACGCACAGTATTGGCAATGACAGCCGGTGCACACACTCACCAACAAAAACGTCCCCGAAGTTCCGGCGCCACTTTCCATTGGCATTGATCTCCGATGGCAGGAGATATCCACCGGTCAAGGCTCAGCTGTCTTCTTATGATCCCAATCTAACTTCTCAACCATTTGAAGTCTGCATAATTACGAGTATCGTGCTATTATTTCTCCGCTAAATAATCTGAACAAGAAGTAGATAGTAAAGCCGTAAGATTGTAAGAAGCCTTAGGAAGCTGAAGATAACTCCCAGGAAAATCAAGTGTATCATCAATTCTCACGCAGCCATAGTGCTTCCACATATAAATGAAAGTTACGGACTTGCATGACGTAAATATATATACAGCATAAGAAAATAATAATGGGGTTTCGTTTTCAGATTAAAGGGATGGTTAAGTTTTGGAATAGAGGGCGCTAGAAGAATATAATTTGATTGTGAGATAATTCAAAAATGAGTGTCAAATTTCATAAACATTAGCATTTGTAATAATTGTGGGGTCCCACAATAATTCGATAATTTTGAGTTATAACTATTAGTTTGTCATGTAATGTGCAGGTTTGGGGGTGAAATATTTGACTGAAACGCAACTATCCCTTTCAGTGGCGTACCCAGGATTTGTTCAAGGGGGGGGGGGGTTTATTTCGTCAACCATAATTTTTGAGGGGGTGTCTGTGAAGAATTTTCGACAGGGGGCATCACTGTGTAGGAAGGTGGAGTGAGCAATTTTTGAGGTGGCAGTGTCGGTGACGATTGTTTGAGGGGGATGTTAGATTGTGAGGGGGGGCGTCGGTGAAGAGTTTTTGAGGGGGGAAGAATGTCAGTGAAGATTGTTCGAGGGGGGTGTCAGTAAAGATTTTTCGAGGGGGGGGGGGGGGGTGTCGTTGAGCATTTGTGGATGCCGAGTCCAAGATCCCTCAAACAATTTTGTGGCCGAGACCAAGGCTACTTGGTTTTCGGGGGCCAGGACCATTGGAAGACCATTTCATTTTGTAAAAGGGGGTGGGGCTTTGAAACCCCCACCCCCCCCCCCCCCTTAAAAAATCATTGGTTTTAGCCATTTTGCATACAAAATTGTGCTTTTAATGTTTTGTTAAAATAATGATTCAACAGAGATATCATCAACAACTGTGTTTAAAAACCTATTTAGATTTGTTTTCAAAGTAGTCTATAACTATTTTTCTAAAAAGTCTAAATGTTCCCTGGTGAAGAAACTTTTGAATAAAAATGTATATTTATGGATATTTCAGCCGTTTCTGAACCGATTTTAATCAAATAAAGTTTATTCTGTCATTAAAATTGTATGTTCTTTCAAATTTGACAGTCAGTTTTCATTATCTCACAAATTTTTTTTTTTTTAAGTGCCCCTCTTTAACTGAACTTGAATTAATATGCCAGGGATCATTGATTTTACACTTGACACAAGCACTGCAAACGCATGTAGCCTACATGAAGAGAAGTGGATATATGTCTCTTCATTTAATGTGTTCTGGAAACTATTGGTCATATCCCTTCCACATCATTAATGGGTTGTATTATTCGACCAGCCGGGATCCCTGGAAGGTGTTTCACAAAGCAATATTTTGTCATAATGACATATTTGTATGACCAGTGCCCAGTGGCATATTATAAGGACATTATGGCCTAAATTTTGCTCAAACTTTGTCAAATTCTTATTTGGCTAAATTTTAGCCAAAATTTAGCCAAATTTCGGGGCAAAAGTTCCCCGTAATGCCACAATCAAAATTTGTCATTATGATAAAAATATTGCTTTTTAGTAGTTGCCCTATTTTTTTTTAGTAAATTGTGTCATTCTTGAAGGGATCTAGTAACTAAATTTGTTGACATGTGCAAAATAATAGTCATGACTAGTTCATGAAATGTATATTATTTGATATGTCCACATGTTGTTTTGTGAAAATTACAAGTGGAATGGACTTAATATGGCCAAGAAATTAGCAAAAATGCAACATGACATTCACTAACTCATTGCACTCACCGACTTTGTATACACGGTTCTGACGATCCATTGGATAATTTGACATCTGAACACTTCAATCGTAAATATCTTTTCAACGAAAGGGAAATTTGAAAAACCAAAACCTGTCCCATGCGTTTTTGTTAATAAGAATACAACAAGGTATGAGGGGTTCGCTTTAGAATTTCAATTGGATTTTGAGGATTTGTACAATGTTACTAAGTCTCTTTAAGAACTTCTCGCTTTGGTTGGGTCGAGTTATTATTAAAACTATAAGAGAAAATATTGCAGCAATGCATGCAAAGAGACAAATCATACACAATAAGTTCACTGGCTGTGCAAGTTGTATTTTATTCAGTAAAAGTCAACCTTTATACTGTAAAAATGGTGCTCAGAAAAACAATAACATTTACATTTTCAGTAATTTCCATGACAAGTCGATGATGACGAAGACTTGATGAACCAAAATAACACATTACTAATGATTAAGACAATCACACTCATTGACTTGTGCACAGCTTGTCAAAGTATACAGGTTCACTGTTGGAATCTAATTTCACTGAAATACTGATTGGCGATTGTAAAGAAAATTTAAATTTTCAGAGCCATTATCTGCTTTATCCGAGGACTTCCTAACAGAAAACCAGATGAAGAGGCATTTAATGAACTCCTATTAAGGCCATCTGACCCAGTCCCCTGTACACTCATATTTAGGATGTTTGCTATGCCCACTGGAAACTGAGCTAATTATAATTATATAACTTACTCTTTTACTTAAAGCGAACCAAAATGATAGCATTTCATCTATGCTACTTCGTTTGCGACTCTGAGAGCTTTAATTTGATATACAAAACACAAAAAATGGCCCACTGATGAGGCCACACCAATCTCGCAAAAAGACGACACAAATGATTTTTTTTGCGGCGTCCCGTACTAACATGGAGACTGCCATGTTTACATTTTTGTGCATAGGCCTACCCCAAGCAAAGATGTGACGTTTTTTTGGACTTCAAAGCTAAAATTCCATTCATTATCATGTTGAAAGAAGAGACACTTTTGTCTTTGTTGAAACACAGGCCACAACAAAAAGTGGATATATAAAAAGAGAAGATATTAACCAATGACCATTCGAGACGGGGAAGTGTGGAAATGTGACTAAATGTGGTTATTTAGCCAATATACCATAGCTTTTTGACAGAATTGTCAGAGGTTGCCATGGTAACAATTGTGTTGGCGTAAGCATGAACGTGCATGCACTCATATGATTCGTGCCGATCATGTACGATTTTCTCTAGCATGCCCCCAAAACAGCTGCGATGATTCCGAACTACGTACCAAACATTCCTTTTCTTTGATTTGGAAAGGGCTGTCATTCCTCTTTGACGTACAAAACAAAGGCTTGTACAGTGAATGAACTGCCTACACGTATTTCTATAGTTACAGTTTGAAGAAATGCAAGTTTGTCATTTACCTCACTATTTCACCTAAACAATTGAGTTGTAGTATCGAGATGGCATTGTTTCCCTGTCTGAAGCCCATTTAGTTGCTTTTGCAGCGATTCATATCAGAATAATAAATGCTCGTGGTCCAAATTATGCTTCGCTAGGGCGGAAATAAATGCATGACGTCTTGTATCATTATTATCTATATATACCATGATATTTATTTATAGTATAACTATTGAATTAAAAGTAGCAAAAATATTATAATTATGGAGGATTGCGAACACGTACGTGCTCGTTAATATCATTCAAGTCAAAGGTCGTATGAACACACTCGTTCTGACTAGAAAATAAGTACTATAATTTTTAACATTTTTTCGAAGTAGAAACACAATAAAACACATACTAAATAATTTGATTCAAAATGCTAAACTATAAGCAGTGCAATGTATATTTGTTTGCTCCGATTTTTCATCATAATACGTTATTAAATAGTTAAAATGGCTTTTGGCTAGACCAATCAACGTCAGTCCAGAAAAACATCACGTTTCGGCTGCAAACAAAAATCATGGCGCCACTCAGAGCATCCATAAAGAGCCTGCGATAGCAAAACAGAAACTATGCCCACTCTTCAGAAGAAATAATGGAAGGGGTGATTCAGGGACATATGATATGTGTGAAAATAGGTCTTACTACAGTTTGCTTTGTGTTATGCGTGTTGGTTCGCTTTAATATTTTATAGCCTCTGAAGAAGATTCTGCTAGGATCAAAAATTTAGGCCCTATATTGACTCCTATTTTAACTTACTATTTGATACAAACTATTTTACCTATCAACATCATATTGACCATCTATGGTTCTGGATATCATAAGTCCAAAAGCTTCTGGGGGCACCACCCCAGGACCCCCATTGAGATTCCCCTGTGGGTACTGTATACCTTATTTGATATACATGTAATACTATTTAGGGTTCCATCAGTATGCTTGCAAATTGCACTCAATAATCATAACATTTCTGAACAGCTAAATCTGAACAACTAACGGGACTAACGGGACAACAACCGGGACTATTAGCAGGCCAATATTTCCCAACCATCTCAGACTTTCTAGCGAAAGTATCTCCAAGAGTGCTACCTGCAAAAAATGCCTTTGTCATTCGTTGTCATTCAGTTTAAGACTACTTTGCGTCCTGAGCCTCACATCCCAACCCCCCCCCCCCCCCCCCCCCCATATTTAAATCTTATGCACGGTGATGTGTTGGTCGCTTTGAAACCTTGCAGAAACATCAATGGGGAGAAAAAAATCAACACCTAAGCTTTGCAAAAAATGCTGCAACTGAATTGTCTTTCACTAGTTTGTGTCCTCATTATGTTAGAACACTCCTGGGAGTGAAAGCTTGTTCACAAATGCTGGACCTTAAATGCTATACCCCAGTATGTGTCATCATGTGATCCTTCAGACGATCATTCTGAGTAAAATACTCTTTACAAATGTTGCAACGGACGAGTCCTTCATAATCATGTATAGCCATGTGACTATGCAGATAACCTTTACGTGCGAAGGCCTTTTTACAAATGCTGCAACTGTAAGGTCTTTCACCAGTATGTATATTCATGTGATCTGCAAGTTTAGACTTCTGAGAGAAACCCTTTTGACAAATGCTGCAACTGAAGGGTTTTTCACCAGTATGTGTTCTCATGTGTTTCGTAAGATTACCCTTCTGAGAGAAACCCTTTTGACAAATGCTACAACTCAAAGGTTTTTCACCTGTATGTATCCTTGAGTGTACTGACAGATGAGATTTACGAGTGAAAGCCACTTTACAAATGCTGCAACTGAAAGGTTTTTCCTGTGTCCTTGTGTGACCCTTTAGAGGAGTTCTCTTATGGGTGCAAGCCTTTTTAGAAATGGTGCAACTGACATCTTCCTTTGAAGTAACTCGACTTGATTCAAATGTCAAACAAGATTGTTCAATTTTCTTGGGTCTGCCACCATCTTTGGCACGCTCATGATCCTCAGCCACCATATCATAGAATGTCTCTGAACACAGCATGCATTTGAAGGGTCTGTCAGCATCCGTTGCATTCTCAGCCACTATGCAACAATGAATACTTGAGCTACCTATACCCGTCTCCCCTTCCTGAAGGGACTCACTTCCTGTCACTTCTCTGACATCTGAAGATGAAACCCTCCTTCCAGCCAAAGTCTTGTTTTCACCAGGGTTTTCTGCAATAGAACAAGTGAATACATATTGACTGTATGTAATGAGTAATCGTAACAAAAAATAAAAACATTATGAGGGAAGGAAATCAGAGCCTTTTGTCTTACTGGATGTAATATATGAGAATAACTCCAGTCATTGTTAGTCACTTATTTCCTCTGGAATATTCCCAATAGCTATGACCTTGACCATTGACCTCATGACCCCAAAATTGTATGGATTCATTGCAAGGGCGTCGATTTCTTCTCGCCATTGGGGGGGATGATTCGTCATTTTGACCATCTCTGGCGAGGGAGCGAAGCGACAACCCAGCAGCGTGCCCGGGTTTTTATGGCTGAGGGGGGGGGGGGGGGGGGCGCAAAGCTTTTGAATTCAGCTGTTTAGAAATTGGAAGATTATTAAGTGCACATTGCAAGCATCATGTTATGAGCTGGGCTTTGTCCAATATGAACTTTAGCCTGATAGATACATATATGGCAAGCATTCTAATGGAACCCTGAATAGCATCAGTCATAGGATACCCACATTGGGAAGCTTATTGGGGGTCCAGAGGGCAGAGCCCCCGTAAACTTTTGGATTTGTAATATCCAGATATAAAGATGTAAATATAGAGTTAATTGGCTTTTGAATTAGCTGTTTAGAGATTGGAAGACTATTAAGTGCACATTGCAAGCATCCTGTTCTTATGAGGGCACTGTCTAAGTATGGATGAATTTTAGCCTGATAGATAAATACTGTCGATTGCAATCATCCTGATGGAACCCTGAATAGAATAAGTCAAGGGATACCCACATTGGAAAGCTCATTGGGGGTCTAGGGGGCGAAGCCCCCGGGAGCTTTGGGATTTTTAATATCCAGAAATAAAGATGTTGTATAATATGTTAATAGGAAATACAAAGTTAACTATTGAATAGTTAGCTCAATTTTAGTGAGCGAAGCGCAAACGCACAGTGGGTCAGGATCGCCTGAAAGTTTGCCAAGAGAGAAGTCCTGAATAAAACTATTTAATGAGTACATTGCTGGTACTGGGTCAAATAACCTTAATGGGGGTTCCAGGGGCGCAGCCCCGGAAAATTTTGGATTTGGGCAGTTTAGCATTACCAAAAAGTGGTTTAAAGAAGACTAGATAGTAACAACTCCCATTCATGAGAGGGGGCAATGCTCCTTAATTTTAATATTATTATATATTTTTGAACCCCAAATATTGGAGAGGGATGATAATACAGGCCATCCCCCCCCACCTGAAATATTTGGGGGGATATATCCCCCCCATCCCCCCCCCCCCCCCCCCCCCCCCCCGTGATCGACGCCCCTGATTCTTATCTAGTCATATTCTAGTCACTTATTTCCTCTGGAGTATTCCCAATAGCTATGAACTTGACCATTGACCTCATGACCCCAAAATTGTATGGATTCAGTGGCTCCCTATTATACATTTACATACCTATTTTCATTGAAATTTGACATTCGTTAAGTGAGATTTTGCATTTAAAAGCTATGTTTGCAAAATTGCACCCTGTGAGCTTGATCTTTGACCTCATGACCCCCATAGTCTAATTAGATTATTATCATCCCAATTTCATGCACACTCATTCCAAGTTTTGAATTGATCCGAGAACGAAAACGGGACGGACGTACGTGTATGGTGTACGGACGGACAACCCGAAAACATAATGCCCCGGCCACTTCGTTGGCGGAGGCATAAAAACTAGTTGTCAGATCTGATCACTATTTCACTGACACGTTTGCAGAATACTGAAGTGTGATTTTACCATACCTTCTATCATGTTATCATTCTCCTGTTTGATCTCCAGTGATATAGTTTGGTATGCCACTTCGTCATGTGACAGTGGATCAACTGGATCATGTGACAGTGGATCAGGTGGTTCCATCTTCACTACAGGGATCTCAACATCTCTGGATTCCTCAGACTGAAGAATGGAACTGCTCTTGTCAGGTGTTGCTTCTTGATCATGTGACACAGGGTCAGGTGGTTCCATCTTCACTACAGGGATCTCAAAATCTCTGACTCTGGATTCCTCAGACGGAAGAATGGAACTGCTCTTGTCAGGTGTTGCTACTTGATCAGGTGACAGAGACACTGGATCAGGTGGTTCTACCTTCAGTCCAGAGGGTGTCCCACTGCTGGTATCTCCAGAAGAAGGAAGGCAATTCATCTTGTCAGGTACTCCTGTGTGTTGAAGGAAATGCCAAATATGAAATATTGAATATCTGAATGTCCAATTTTAAAAGGTAATGAAGTAATAAGACAGATGCTGGTAAAAGACTGATGTTACTTGTTGCACACACATTTACTCAAACAATCAATGCTAGATATAGGCACGCGTATATGGTCATACAAATGGTATGGCGGTAACTGGTCATAAAAGTCATTAATGATAAATACAAAATTTGTTATTATAGAAATACAATATCTGGCAACTATGATACATAAACTCACTAATCCAGTTTGCCCCACTACAGGTCGTCTTTTTGACGCTAATTTTGTTGTATTTAAAATGCTTTTCAACTACCGTTGCAAAACTTTTTGCACACAGTATTCAAATGGTGGGTAACCGATATCGGTACGGTGACCAGACAGGTCGCCCGTATGTACCGGCAGTACTGTTAGAGTTACTAAAAATGGGTATTTCCACGGGAAAGTGGACATGCACTGAAAAAAACAATTGGCTCTATTTCAAATCATATTTATTTTTTCTAGATAATTTTTTATACAACATGATCCTATAATTATATCTTTCATTTCACGAGTTTTTTTAATTATCGATCGGGTGTCTCCTTATAGGAGAAACGGAAACCATACATGAAACTCCACACATGGGACTACCCTGTGCAAATTTCAGGAAAATCTTCGTATTTTCTAGATATTTTCTGGTATTTTTGTATTTAAGGCACCAAATTGGATATAATGATAATCAGAGTACCTTTTCAGTTTTCAGATTAAAATTTCAGTATTTTGAGTGCTCTAAAGTATATTTTGTTATGAATCAAAACCTCCGGACAAACTGTAACGCGAGTTACCCTAACCCTGACCGTAACACAAGTTACCAATGTTTCTGCATCACTACAATTTATTCCCAAATTGTTTGGAAACTTTTTCAATATACTAACTCATAGGACACGTACATACAAAGGTCAAATTTGCACATAAAATATTTGACCAGGATTAACATTTAGATGGTGCTTTTCACGTTTTAGGGGTTACTGAATTTTGTCCATGGAAGTCTTTTTTTTGTAAAGCGAGTTACCGAACAGGATTCTTCACCAAGGGTTCCTAAAGGAAGCTCTGTCAGTCTTTTTAGTGTTGTCTAGTTAGTACTAATACTAGTTAGTACACATCTACTTAATCCTTGGTGATAAAATCAGCCTACAGTTCCATAAAATAATGGAGTTACAGCACATTGAAGTAGTCAATGTACCATTTATAAGCCAGGGCTCCACACTCAACTTTTTTCTCAGTGGCCTGATCGGGCCAGTAAAATAACTTATTCCCCTATTCTGGTGGTCTGAAAGAAAAATTACTGGCCCCAACAATGTTATTTAATGAGTTAACATTTTACTATTCATTATATCACTCTTTCTTATTCCCTTTGATTATAGATGAAGCATGACATAGAAGATAATCAAGATTGTTCTTATTTTGTCAATGTCAGGTTGAAAATCTGCTTGCCCGATCGGGCCACCAAAATATTACTTGTATACATTTTTGCTGGCCCAAAGTGCAATTTCACTGGCCCCGGGCCAGCGGGCCAGTGTGAGTGTCGAGCCCTGCATAAGCCTAGGGCAATTCCACGGTTAGTAACGTTACGTTTATAGCATATTTGCATACTACTGTAACACCACCATCTATTCATTTCAAGTCACAATCATGTCGCAGCATGATCACCCACCCTAGGTCTATAATACAGAAAAAGATGAACATAATTCAAATAATATTTGTGTCGCCATGGCAACTTTTATAGTCGGTTAGTAACGTTACAAAAAAAGGACATGGAAAAAAACATGAGTCCTTGTGAAAATTATTACTCGTAAACAGGTGTCATCTGAAACAAATTAGTATTACTACACCATTGGCAGTGACTTGGTAAGTGGTGTGATGTATCAAATATTGAAATATGTCATTTTGGTTTTTGTAGAAACAAAAAAACATGGTTAGTAACGTTACGGTTAGTAACGTTACAGTTTGTCCGTCCAAATTAAAATGATATTTTTAGCATAAAAATGCATTTCATACATTCATGCATTCATAGAGGAGACACTGGTTGGTGTAATATGAAGTGTTTTACAGTATCCAAAAGAAAACAATGAAAAAGAAATGATACTTTTCTTTAAAATCCTACAAAACTGTGTTAAAAGCATGTGTACAGTATTGGTCAAAATAAACTAACCCCCCTAACGTTTGTGTGCAGTAATCCCTATTGGATTTGTACACATCAATAGGGATTACTGCAATAAAGTGATGTTTATTTTGACTGATACTGTAGTCCCACATATGCCATTTCGTGTATAGTTCTGTATCTCAGTAACGAGGACACGACAGTGTGATTTAATGGTGGGAAGTTAAAGCTCTCTCTATTTCATTGTGATTCCTGAAATAATATAGCTTTAAAAAGAAACAGGGTTGAGAAAAATCAAATAGAAACTTTGGTTGAATGTCCACCTAATCATGGAATTGCCCATAAAGTGTAACGCGAGTTACCGTGGAAATATATATTATTAAGTGTACATGCATGACATGTATGCAGGTCGACCCCCACATGTGCACCCTAAAACATTTCTGACAGTTTAAGACTTTAAAAATCGTACAAATTTCTTAAAACTTTACTCACACATTGAGAAAATAGTGCAGATTGCGATGATCAAATTTGCGATTTATAAGTTATATTTTGGGATATTGTCTTCGCCTTCGAACACGTGCATTATTTTTTGGCTTCACGAGATCGCAGTATTTTTTTTTACCAGCACCCCCTCAATGCACGCAGCTCAAAATTTCTTGTGCGATATTGGCATCATTTCACAAATTTACTCGTAGCGGACGATCTACGCAATTTAATTCTCCTCAAAATTTCGACCAGTTCAGTTTGTGCAAAAACAGGGTGCCGATACTAAAGAACAGTGCAGATTGTAGTCCACCTATATTATCGGACTCAGAATTATCACACAGCTGTCCTGCAGCTAAAAAAGCGCTAATACTTATTGTCCATCTGAACAATATCTACTCTGGATTATGAAGATAATAATCTATTTTTCGAAGTCGTGTAAAATTTAATTTAGGCAAGAAAACAATTCTGAATCTGGTAGGATTATTTTAACATTTGTTCATGTTTTTTGTCGGCCAGAAAATAGTCCCCAACTATGCAAATGTATAGCTTTGCACTATAGCGTAAGGAATGACATGTTCATTGATAATGTCGAAAAATGTATGGAAATATGTCTTCCTAACGTTTTCTTTGGCTAGGTGACCGGCGTACAATTCCGTGGTAACGGAATTACAATTCAGAGAAATTTTGCTCATTCTTTTTCATAATATGGATTAGTCCTATGACCTAAAGGCTTATCAACACTTTAATAAGTTCTGGAGATATACCTGCTGTCATATAGAAACAAAAATATGGAAATTTCATACATGAGGAAAGTGCTAGCACGTATGATACGTCGGTAACGGAATTACGGCAGAGAATGGGCCTTTTTTCTAGTGCTGTAACTGACCTTGATGATCGGATCGTTTGATCGGATCGGCAAAATTGTATTGATCTTCGAAATCGGATCGATGATCGGGATCGGATGATCGGCTAAAAAAATAAAAAAAAAAAAAATCGGAAAATGATCCCCAAAAAACACATTTTGGGAATATAAATGAATACCAAAGCAACATATATCCATATTAATAAGCCCAAGGTAATCTTGTACGGGTATGCTCTCATTTCAAACTGATTACCTCTTCTTTTACAAAATTACTCACGCCGATTTTGAGCTTAGTCCCATGTGATTAATTTGGCGTAACCTTTCAGAAACACATGGGACTAAGCTCAAAATCGGCGCGAATAATTTTTGTAAAAGGAGAGGTAATCAGTTTTAAATGAAAGCATACCCATACAAGATTACCTTGGGCTTATTCATATGGATATATGTTGCTTTGGTATTCATTTATATTCCCAAAATATGTTTTTTGGGATCATTTTCCAAAGAAAAAAAAACAGATTTTTTTTTTATTTTTAAAATTTGTTTTGCCGATCCGATCTTCCGATTTTTTCTGCATGATCGGAAATCGGCAAAAACGGTCCGATCATGTATGATCGGATCGTGATCGGCATGCCGATCCGATGATCGGTTACAGCACTACTTTTTTCCCACCTTCAACTTTCACATGAATTCCTCTGAAATTTAAAAGACATTTTGTGTAGATTTATTTTAAACTTCATTGCTATGGGTGTCAACTTCATGATAACATTAATTTTTCCCTTTATGTTCATCTTGTTTGGTCGTAACTGACCATGTTTCCAAAATAGGCAGCGGTAACGGAATTACATAAATGGTAACGGAATTACGCCTTCTGAAATTTACCTTAAAAAGTTTAATTTTTTGAATACCAGATAAGCTAAAATCCCTTTAAAATGTTATTTTAATGTTCAAACATTTATAATAACCAAAATGCAAGATACTTTTATGCCAAATTATGAAGTAATATATGAATACGCCTGTTTAATTTGTTAATTTGGTAACGCAGTGTGAAATTTAAAAAAAAAATAACTATTTGTATTTGCGAAATTCAAGTCAGTCTTCGTTTACATAGTCCTTGTTATCAAACTCTGCAGTCCTGGCTCAAATCAATGGTCACATATTTCTCTATTTATACTAGAAAGCTATCTAATGAACATGGTAACGGAATTACACTAGTAACACTGCTTTGTCAATTATCCACAAAGACTTCTGAACTATAGTATACATTGGATAAATATCACTTCTAACCACTTCATACACATATACTACAAAAACACATTTTTGATCATGTACACTTCCTTATTTTATGCAATTTGGACAAAACAGATTGGGAGCAAGTGCTTAGCAGAACAATAAATCAAAGTCAGATGTCAAATGATGCATGTATCAAGGGTACTAATGTAGGAATTGCTTGAAGTATATCATGCAATACACAATGTGTACAACTTGATATTGTAATTCAGAAAAACCCTGGAGAGATTTAAATACATTGGACATGTACTAACAAAGTATGTAACCATGCTGGTAAGTTCAATGGCCAGCATGCAAGGATAGGGTTCAATCCTATTGTCTGAATGTTAATACCAATAATTCTGGGAAGTTAAAAGCCAGGAAACTAATTAGTATGTAATGAGTAATTATATGAAGGAAAGTGTATCTCTTCTGTCCATTTGCGGCTCATTGAGGGTATAGATCTGCTATTAGACCTGTACATAATGTCTACCTGTATGCCATCTACTAAATTGTTCTAAATTAAACTCATCCATCTGATCAAAATCACTACTACTGAAGAATACTAACAAGACACTTTTTGTTTATCATGTACACATACTTGATGCAATTTGGATATAATAAATTGGGAAGCATGTACAAGAACATTAATTTATAGTCAGAGATCAGGTGATACGTGTATCAGGGATACAATTAATTGTTTGTAGTATATTATGTAATGCACAATGTGCACAACTTGATATTAAAGATGTTCAAGTTTTACAAATCCTAAACTTATTTATAAATTGTACTAACAAAGTATGTTACAATACTGACAAGTCAAATAGCCAGCAAGGATAGAGTTCAATCTTATTGTCTGAACTTTAATTCATCAGCAATAATACTGGCAAGCTACATTTTAAAGCCAGTGAATAAGTTAGCATGATACATGCATTCATATGAAGGAGAGTATCTCTTCTGTCTGTATCTAAGACCTGTGAATAATGTAATTGGCCCGAATTCTCAAATCTGTAGCTCAAGTTGAGCTTGGCTTAAAAAGACAAAAACTACCAGTAACAATATTCACCAGTAGACCTATTGTGTAGTTCCTGTATGGTGCTATAATATTTGAATGTTTTCCTGTCATTATCTAGTCAATCCATTGAGTTCTGATATTAGGCAACAGGGCAATGGGCCCTTTGAAATATAGCCGAAGTATAGTCTGTCATCAGCCCAATTGTGTCTGGATCATCCTGGACATTTACAGGTGACCGCTTATAATATTGACAGAATTTCAATGGGCCCATTGTCTTTTTGCTTTTAAGCAGAAGCAAGGGATTGACTAGATAATGAGATGAAACTTTCTGGGAAACACAAACAACTACACAATACTCCTGCTGGCGCAAAGTGTTACTGTTAGTCTTGGTCTTTTTAGACCAATCTCAAGTTAAGCCACTGATGAGATTTCAAGCCAAAGTCATCTACTATGTGGCCAACCATAATTCTCCGGTACTGTTTGCTTCAATAAGTTGACAGTAATGTTACTATCCACAGCCTCCATCACTTGGCCAATTCATTTTTTGGCATTGTTTTCTTTGCAGTATTGAACTACCACACATTTCAAATTTGAGGTCCTCCATGCCGTTGCTGATGACATTGCTAATATAGAGTGACTGTGTTGTTGCTTTTTCCTCTGTTCTTTGTTCTTGCTGTTATCTTGGACACTATCTTCCTCAATACTACCTGCAGTCTTAGACTTCAACAAGGAGAGGGTGTTGGGGTTGGGTGATCTATTTTTTTATTTTCTTGCCAAAGACTGCAAGATTTTTGTTGTTTATACTTTGTGAAAACTATGCCTGACATATTATCAACTATTTTTATGGCAAAAGAACAGAAGGTCATAAGAGAGGATCTATCTCATTTGATATCATCCTTTATATTCATAATTTGTTTTTTACTCATCAGAAGTTGGGTTTTGTTTTTCCACCCTGTATAGCAGGTGGAGTTTCTTTCTTTCAAAAACTTCCTACCCACTTTGAAGTCAAATTAATGTCGCGTCCCCTACCGATGTAATTCCGTTACCGGTGTAATTCCGTTACCATGTAATTCCGTTACCGATGTTTTCACAGAAATGGGTTAAGATATTAAAGAATTGGGTGTTTGGGGTTTCAAGGACACATATTTTAGCATTGGATTTACAATTACAGAATAATTCATCAATATTAAAGTTCTTTAAAAAAACTTTCTTGGAATTTCGGTAACGGAATTACATACAAATCGGAGTAGATTTTGTCATTCTGTCCAGCAAATATTGGTTCCGGTTGGAACAAGTGCTTTACAAAATAAGAAGATTATCCATATACTAGTATAACTGCAAAGTATACAAAGGAAAAAGTTCAGGGATCAATGATTTATTGATTTGGTATGGAATTTAGTCATTTTTTCAATTCTGAAGCCTAGAAAACCCCAAAAGTTCAAACACTGGTTTCAGAAAAACAGATTAAGTTATTCACAAACGGTCTTCTATTCACTAATATATAGGACGTTGTCCACCCAAAACATGCTTTGAAATTGTATTTCATAAACTTTTAAATTTTCCATTTTTGGCCTCTGAGCTCATCCGGAATTGCCCAGTATTAAACGCACAGTATTGGCAATGACAGCCGGTGCACACACTCACCAACAAAAACGTCCCCGAAGTTCCGGCGCCACTTTCCATTGATCTCCGATGGCAGGAGATATCCACCGGTCAAGGCTCGGCCGTCTTCTTATGATCCCGAACCGGTGTGAAGTTAGACAGATATTCGACATTCGATATTCGGATATTCGACGTGCGAATATGAAGCCAGTTTGATATTCGGATATTCGGATATTCGAGGTGCGCGCGCTTAAATAAAGCCAGTTTGATATTCGTACAATGTTCGACTGAGCCTAGGCAAAAGGGGGTAACTCACATATCTCATAAAAAGATTACTGGGCTACTATGTCTCATGTACATACGGGCCCATTTCTTTCAACGCGAACAGGACCATAATCGGCCAGTGATAGACGTATGAATACTACAAATATTTTTATATAACTTGTATCCTGGTCAAATAAAGGAGATAACTCAAATATCTTATTTAAAAAAAACAATAGTTATTTGCAAAATATCATAATTACGCGTAAACATATGGGATATGGGTTTGTTTATATGATCCCATCTGCTATTGACCGGGACCTTCATCTATTATCTGATAATTATAAATATATAACGACCATTTTGATATAGCAAAAGGGGGATAACTCACATATCTCCCCCATATCTCATCAAAAAGGAGATACAGGTCTCTGTAGAATATATCAGAATTCAATATACGTTACAAATACATGGGCCCTTTTTAGGTACCCATCCCCTATTAACCGGGACCATTATCTGTTATCTGATAGATATGAATATGACAAACATTTTGATATAGCGTTCATCCCGGTCAAAAGGGGATAACTCAATATCTTTACAAAAAAAGATACAGGTGTCTATAGAATATCATAATTCCATACACATTATCCCCCAATGACCGGGACCATCATCTGATATCTGATAGATAAAAATATACCAAACATTTTGATATAGCGTTCATCCCACTCAAAAGGGGATAACTCAATATCTTTACAAAAAAAGATACAGGTGTCTATAGAATATCATAATTCCATACACATAACAATATCGGATATAGGGGCCCTTTTTTGGTACCCATCCCCCAATGACCGGGACCATCATCTGGTATCTGATAGATAAGAATATACCAAACATTTTGATATAGCGTTCGTCCCGGTCAAAAGGGGATAACTCAATATCTTTACAAAAAAAGATACAGGTGTCTATAGAATATCATAATTCCATACACATTACAATATCGGATATAGGGGCCTTTTTGGTACCCATCCCCCAATGACCGGGACCATCATCTGTTATCTGATAGATATGAATTTAACAAACATTTTGATATAGCGTTCATCCCGGTCAAAAGGGGATAACTCAATATCTTTACAAAAACAGATACAGGTGTCTAATAGAATATCATAATTCCATACACATTACAATATCGGATATATGGGCCCTTTTTTGGTACCCATCCCCCAATGACCGGGACCATCATCTGGTATCTGATAGATTAGAATATACCAATCATTTTAATATAGCGTTCATCCCGGTCAAAAGGGGATAACTCAATATCTTTACAAAACAAGATACAGGTGTCTAATAGAATATCATAATTCCATACACATATACAATATCGGATATATGGGCCCTTTTTTGGTACCCATCCCCCAATGACCGGGACCATCATCTGGTATCTGATAGATACGAATATACCAAACATTTTGATATAGCGTTCGTCCCGGTCAAAAGGAGATAACTCAATATTTTTACAAAAAAAGATACAGGTGTCTATAGAATATCATAATTCCATACACATTACAATATCGGATATAGGGGCCTTTTTGGTACCCATCCCCCAATGACCGGGACCATCATCTGTTATCTGATAGATATGAATTTAACAAACATTTTGATATAGCGTTCGTCCCGGTCAAAAGGGGATAACTCAATATCTTTACAAAAAAAGATACAGGTGTCTATAGAATATCATAATTCCATACACATTACAATATCGGATATAGGGGCCTTTTTGGTACCCATCCCACAATGACCGGGACCATCATCTGTTATCTGATAGATATGAATTTAACAAACATTTTGATATAGCGTTCATCCCGGTCAAAAGGGGATAACTCAATATCTTTACAAAAACAGATACAGGTGTCTAATAGAATATCATAATTCCATACACATAACAATATCGGATATAGGGGCCCTTTTTTGGTACCCATCCCCCAATGACCGGGACCATCATCTGGTATCTGATAGATAAGAATATACCAATCATTTTGACATAGCGTTCATCCCGGGCAAAAGGGGATAACTCAATATCTTTACAAAAAAAAGATACAGGTGTCTATAGAATATCATAATTCCATATACATTACAATATCGGATATAGGGGCCCTTTTTTGGTACCCATCCCCCAATGACCGGGACCATCATCTGATATCTGATAGATAAGAATATACCAAACATTTTAATATAGCGTTCATCCCGGTCAAAAGGGGATAACTCAATATCTTTACAAAAAAAGATACAGGTGTCTAATAGAATATCATAATTCCATACACATTACAATATCGGATATAGGGGCCCTTTTATGGTACCCATCCCCCAATGACCGGGACCATCATCTGATATCTGATAGATGAGAATATACCAAACATTTTAATATAGCGTTCATCCCGGTCAAAAGGGGATAACTCAATATCTTTACAAAACAAGATACAGGTGTCTAATAGAATATCATAATTCCATACACATTACAATATCGGATATATGGGCCCTTTTTTGGTACCCATCCCCCAATGACCGGGACCATCATCTGGTATCTGATAGATAAGAATATACCAATCATTTTGATATAGCGTTCATCCCGGTCAAAAGGGGATAACTCAATATCTTTGCAAAAAAAGATACAGGTGTCTATAGAATATCATAATTCCATACACATTACAATATCGGATATAGGGGCCCTTTTTTGGTACCCATCCCCCAATGACCGGGACCATCATCTGATATCTGATAGATAACAATATACCAACCATTTTGATATAGCGTTCATCCCGGTCAAAAGGGGATAACTCAATATCTTTACAAAAACAGATACAGGTGTCTAATAGAATATCATAATTCCATACACATTACAATATCGGATATAGGGGCCCTTTTATGGTACCCATCCCCCAATGACCGGGACCATCATCTGATATCTGATAGATAAGAATATACCAAACATTTTAATATAGCGTTCATCCCGGTCAAAAGGGGATAACTCAATATCTTTACAAAACAAGATACAGGTGTCTAATAGAATATCATAATTCCATACACATTACAATATCGGATATATGGGCCCTTTTTTGGTACCCATCCCCCAATGACCGGGACCATCATCTGGTATCTGATAGATAAGAATATACCAATCATTTTGATATAGCGTTCATCCCGGTCAAAAGGGGATAACTCAATATCTTTGCAAAAAAAGATACAGGTGTCTATAGAATATCATAATTCCATACACATTACAATATCGGATATAGGGGCCCTTTTTTGGTACCCATCCCCCAATGACCGGGACCATCATCTGATATCTGATAGATAACAATATACCAACCATTTTGATATAGCGTTCATCCCGGTCAAAAGGGGATAACTCAATATCTTTACAAAAAAAGATACAGGTGTCTAATAGAATATCATAATTCCATACACATTACAATATCGGATATAGGGGCCCTTTTATGGTACCCATCCCCCAATGACCGGGACCATCATCTGATATCTGATAGATAAGAATATACCAAACATTTTAATATAGCGTTCATCCCGGTCAAAAGGGGATAACTCAATATCTTTACAAAACAAGATACAGGTGTCTAATAGAATATCATAATTCCATACACATTACAATATCGGATATATGGGCCCTTTTTTGGTACCCATCCCCCAATGACCGGGACCATCATCTGATATCTGATAGATAACAATATACCAACCATTTTGATATAGCGTTCATCCCGGTCAAAAGGGGATAACTCAATATCTTTACAAAAAAAGATACAGGTGTCTAATAGAATATCATAATTCCATACACATTACAATATCGGATATAGGGGCCCTTTTATGGTACCCATCCCCCAATGACCGGGACCATCATCTGATATCTGATAGATAAGAATATACCAAACATTTTAATATAGCGTTCATCCCGGTCAAAAGGGGATAACTCAATATCTTTACAAAACAAGATACAGGTGTCTAATAGAATATCATAATTCCATACACATTACAATATCGGATATATGGGCCCTTTTTTGGTACCCATCCCCCAATGACCGGGACCATCATCTGGTATCTGATAGATAAGAATATACCAATCATTTTGATATAGGTTCATCCCGGTCAAAAGGGGATAACTCAATATCTTTGCAAAAAAAGATACAGGTGTCTATAGAATATCATAATTCCATACACATTACAATATCGGATATAGGGGCCCTTTTTTGGTACCCATCCCCCAATGACCGGGACCATCATCTGATATCTGATAGATAACAATATACCAACCATTTTGATATAGCGTTCATCCCGGTCAAAAGGGGATAACTCAATATCTTTACAAAAACAGATACAGGTGTCTAATAGAATATCATAATTCCATACACATTACAATATCGGATATAGGGGCCCTTTTATGGTACCCATCCCCCAATGACCGGGACCATCATCTGATATCTGATAGATAAGAATATACCAAACATTTTAATATAGCGTTCATCCCGGTCAAAAGGGGATAACTCAATATCTTTAAAAAAAAAGATACAGGTGTCTAATAGAATATCATAATTCCATACACATTACAATATCGGATATATGGGCCCTTTTTTGGTACCCATCCCCCAATGACCGGGACCATCATCTGGTATCTGATAGATACGAATATACCAAACATTTTGATATAGCGTTCATCCCGGTCAAAAGGGGATAACTCAATATCTTTACAAAAAAAGATACAGGTGTCTAATAGAATATCATAATTCCATACACATAACAATATCGGATATAGGGGCCCTTTTTTGGTACCCATCCCCCAATGACCGGGACCATCATCTGGTATCTGATAGATAAGAATATACCAATCATTTT
>JBAMJV010008246.1:30000-55043 GCA_037951105.1 Echinarachnius parma
ATCACCATTCCTATTTTGAACTGACAAGCCAGAAAATAAAAGATGTCTGAACAACAACAAATAATGTAATATTTCAGATATGACACCCTTTTACACGCATATTGCATGAGTCAGCCTGCATGGATAAGATATGAGCTTGCCCCAATATGACATGCTTTTGCCCGATTGTTTTGTCTTTTGCCCGAATATTGATGTTTTCAAAAGGGCTGCAGTCTAACCCCAACCTCTTTTATACGCATACTATGTACATGTAAGTGAAAGGTATAAAATCAGGCCAAAATGTCGAGTTCAAGATGGCCAAACTTGCAACCTGATAGAACGACAACGCCATAACAAAATAATGCGTACATTGGTTTAATTTTCTATGTGAAAGATTCCCCATCTGGTTAAACCATCTAGTCTGTCCAAATGTTTTTGGAAAAGTAATCTGATGTTCCGTTTTTTATTTGGACTACGCTACACAATAACGCTTTTTAAAAATCAATTACGTATTATATTTGTGTGTAACATATATCTGACCAGTAAATTCATAAGTAATTTACATGTGATCATTAATTTGTTAATCGTAAAAATAGGTACAAGTATAAAAAGAATCGGCAATCAGTCTTACATTCAAATAATTTGATGATCTAGTCATTACTAATATAGAGATCAAAAAGTATCCGTGCCCGGGCACCCAACACTATAATTGAAGACTGTTGATCAATTGTGTTGCACTAACTGATTGCATTGACTCTAAGATATCATGACACATTATTCTAACTGTTAACTATCCTAAAAGGATGTCGTGATTTATTGTATCAAATGCTTAACCAAAATCAACAGACACCGAAATAAACTTTGATTTATTTAATCCAATTATGCACAACAATAGTCTACATGCGTTTTTGGTGTTCGTTAACAAACAAATAAATCATCTTTCCCCTACAATTTTCTATTTAGGCGAAAGTTCATTTACTTCTCAAAACTGTTCTAAAATCATAAATCTCAGATCCATTATGATACAGGTGTATCTCGCTATGAATAAAAACAATTTTGCTTCGGCAAACATTTTTAATTTCACATACCTCCGAAATCATTTCCTCTGAAATTCGTATACCTATCCAAACATTTACACTAAAATACACAACATGATACGAATTAATCATACCCGTAAGATTACCTTGACGTTTGCAGTATATTATTACAAACTTACTAAATTTTCGGACTCCCCAGTGGCGTAACTGGAGTGGAGTGGTGTGGCAAGATTGGTAGAGCGCGTGCTTTCTGATCGTGAGACCCCGTGTTCGAACCCTGCCCACTTCCGTTTGCCTTTCAGCAAGGCATTTAATCCACATTGCTGCTCTCTACCCAGGTGTATAAATGCGTACCTGGTCTGGTGAAAATTAGCTTGGTTCACCCATAGGGTTGCCCGCTAGTATGCTCCCCGGGGAGTTGAGAATGTGTACAATATCATTGTGCGGGTCTGAACTGTACCAAATGACCAGGGATAATAATAAGCGCTTTGAGCACCATATACTTAGGTGGATATTGCGCAATATAAATATCCTATATTATTATTATTATAACTATGGAGGGGCAAACATTTGGAAAAAACAATAAAATAGTTAGTGGAAAATTGTAAGAAAATAAAGAATTGCGGCCCCAAATGACAAGCATACCCCTCGAATTAGTCCGACCACGTAAAACTGTTTCACTGTGCCTTCATATGATAGTCACATATTCACTATTATTACTCATGAATCTCACTATTTCATATGAAGAATGGAAAACACGAGAAAGCAACATACTATACCGAGACAGCAGAGTAGCTATACTTGATTTTGGGGGATAGTACAAAAGGGGGTATTAGGATGGGGAGGGGGGCAATTGCCAACTCCAAATTATCATTTTTAAAAAGGCACTAAATCATACGGATACAAAATAGAGAAACACTCAGAGTGTGCACAAAGAAGTGGTGGTCGCTCTATTGGGGGGGGGGGGGGGGGGGGGGGGGGGGGGGGAGGGGGGGGGGGGCAGTGCCAGAAAATATTTTGGTGGGGAACATATCGTTTTGACCCCCCCCCCCCCCCCCCCCCCCTCAAGCTGGAGTTTAATAAAGTTTTAACCTTCAAAAAGTCACTTTCTATCGGTTTACCATTTTTCAAATACTCCGTAAAAGCCAAATTACAGTATTCGGAAAGTTACTGACAATATCTTCATTGGCCAAACTAATTGATCAGTATTGTTGAAATAGCATAAAAAAGGGGCTTGTGTAGAAAAATCAGAACCTTAGTTTCTTTACATGTAGAAATACCAGGACAAACGTTTATTGCAAGACACTGATATAGTCTTATAGAGCCTAAATTCAACGCCAGTTAAGCCCATAATACGCTGGCCACGTTGCTTGCGAACCGCGAGCCGCATTTGTCATAGGTTTTGCATGAAGGGGCACGAAAATAATAACCGTCGGCATTGATAGTTTTCTAATTTTGCAAATATATCAATTAATAGGCGGTTTCCTTTCCAAATTTGTTGTGATGTATTGAATATTTCAGCGGATTTGAACCGATTTGAATCAAACAAGTTTTTTTTTAAAAACATGTTATGCTTTATCAAATTATACATTTGGTTTTTCATAAACCTAAAAAAAAAAAACCCTGAGCGCCCTCTAAACCAAAACTAAGCTATCTCTTTTATAAATGTAAAGCAGAACTATCCCTTTAATGTTTTACAATATCGAGGGGGGGGGGGGGGGTGGGGGGGGGGCTCTGCCCCCTCAACGCCTCTGCAGGGGCCGCGGAACCGAGAGCTGCAGCCCCCCAACTTTGTTGGCTTAAAACAATAAAATAAATAGCATACATAACAATTATTATAACAATTAAAATGTGGTCAGCCCGCCCCCCCCCCCACCCACTTTCATAGCATTTCCGCGGCCCATGCTCTGTACCCCACTGGTTAACTGCACAGAGTGTATCTAAAAAAGGTAATCGAAGTTCATAGGTCAATTATTTCAGAAAAATATATTTTCATACATGTACCATAAAAATGATATAGTTGTAAAGATAACTATTTAGCTTTCATTTGATACCTTTTCTGAATAATCATTGTCACGCATTGCTGAGTTCTTTGTTGTTAAAGGTGACCGGTGCAAAACCCACTTTTTGCAAGTTATGGCTTCGATTCCTTAAATCAATGGTGCCATGTGAATACCTCACTTTTAACATGTTTAATTGTTTTTGTGAATGAATTAATGAATCGTTTAATTGAATACATTCAGTAATTAGTCATGACTGAGTACATTGTTATTCAACATTTTGATCAGGCCCGTCGGAGCCGCTACAGATGGTACGGATTCATCCGTACCACTCTTCAGAGGGAAAAGAAAAGAGAAGAGAAAAGACGAGAGAAGGCTGGAGGATGATAACTGTCATGCCATGTAGGCTGATCGTCACCAGCTAATGGAAGAACACGAACATCGAAGTGACATAACCTTTTTTCCATAATTATGTAACGCATTAGTCAGCAAATAAACGAAACAATTTCTTCTGGCTTGTTAGAACATTTTGAAGTAAAAAGGCACCCCAAATAGAAATCCATCAAAGCAAAGGTAAGATAATGTTGAGAACCTTTTGATAATCCTACATCCTACATCAAGCTCATCATTTACAGATCCACCTAACCAGACAAAAATACGCCAGAAACAACAGTTCCACTAGGAGATACACATGGGATCAATAACGTGTGTTTTAGTGTCCACGGGCGTATGATCTCGGGGGATAGGGGATACCCGGGGGAGGGGGGGGGGGGGGTACTCACGTATTGGCTATACGTGGATGTGCCGCTGGGAAGGGTTACTTTTTCAAGAAAGATCCTTAGACACGGGTCCCATTTTCATTAAAAAAAAAACTTAGACATGGGTGCCTTTTTTCATTTATTCCTTTTCCCTCTTTTCTCCGGGATTTTCAAGCTCGCTCCGCTCGCTAGCATACATAATATTTCACAACCTGTTTATATATAACCCTTCATAACGCCATATCATAAGCAATAAAAACGAATATACCCAAACAATTATATAGAAACAAAAAATGGCAATTTTCCGCTGTGAAATGGCTAAAATTTTCAAGCTCGCTCCGCTCGCTCACGTACATAATATTTCACAAACTCGGTTGTTTATAATTGCCAAAGTTCCTTGGTGTAGAAGGGGGATACCCCCCCTCCCAAACCCCCCCCCCCCCTCCCCGCTAGGTCGCTTCGCTCCCTCGCTCTGTCGCTTCGCGCCCTCAAAGTAAATACCCTGGCGCCGCCCCTGTAGTATGGTACAGTTTACGTATGAAGAATTGTATCAAAAACTGCAAAATGATTCGCCATTGGTTTATATAACAGCTACAAAATAAATATTTAAAGTTCGAAATCCATAGACCTATGGTATGGGTTCGGAGGTCTCAGCTGCACACGCCGTCCGACAAATTTCTGATTACCCCCCCCCCCCCCCCGGGGGGATATATCCCCCACTTTTTGATGCGGGGTGGCCTGTACAAGACAAACAATCCCCACTTTTTTTAAAGTTAATTCTTCTAAAAATCTTTCAAAATGCATAATAATAATAATATATAACTGCAACAATTATGACCATATACAGTGATATTTTAAACACCAATTTAAAACACCCCCTCCCCAAGTATCTATAGACATGCACGGACGACAGGCGGACGATGTAAGTGTATAGGTTCGATTGTGTTTGTATACTATTTAGGGGTCTTATCATGAGGGGAGATGGTAATGATTTCTTTAATTAAGTATTATCAAATTTCCTTCCAAGGTATGCACCAGATTGCATTATTTCGAGTCAAAATGTGCAAAAGCTCCCACACCCCCTCCCCCTGCGGTGCTCCACTCCCTCGCAGTTGTGCCACGCCCCCAATTCGTTGACCGTATACGTACCACTTTAAAATTCGTTCTGACGGGCCTGATTTTGATGCTAATATCCGTCGTCAAAAATTGACAGTTGGATGGGACTTTGTGGAAGTGGTCATAGCAAGAGATCGGACGATTTTTACTTTGAAATGAATAAAGGGGAGCATGTACCTTCAATTGATACATGAATATCGTCAGTACCTCTGTTGGATGAAAACATTGAGCGATGGGTGCATGGAGTATTTGGAAAGTTTCGGCGGGTCAAAGGCAGTGCATCTATCAATCGTCATTTTGCTAATAGCCTTCGTGAAGTCTTTGGGGAACATGGAAAAGGGGTAATAATTGCGCCTAATCATGAAGTGGGATGGCCACCAATGTCCCCTATTTTAACGCGTTGTGACTTATTTATGTTAGAACATTTATAGAACAACGTGTTTCATCTCCTCCTCATGACCAGGATGGAAATGTAGGCCACATTCGACACAAGATAAATGTTCTGAACAACACGAAAACAAATTTTTACGTAAGTCACGCAACATTTAAGTGTTGCACCATTGATTTCAGGAATGTATTCATTAGTCAAAACTTACAAAAATGGCGTTTCGCACCTGTCCACTTCAACAACAAAGAATTCAGTAATACGTAGCACTGTAGATTCAGAAAAGGTATCAAATGAAAGCTAAATAAATAGTTTCCCCTTACATCTATATCAATTGTGTGGTATGGAAATATATAATTCTGAACTAATTGACCTTTGAACTTTGGGTACCTTTTGTAAACACTTTGTATACATAACTCTTCTCATCACATAGCTCGATATGCGCGCCAAAATCCTCGAAGAAATATTACGAAGTAGATTCAATATAGCTTGAGAGTTCTGATAATAGATCGCCATGTACGAAAAAGATTAGCACATTTTTAGTCATACTTCTTAAAGGGATAGTTGAGTATTGGTCAAACTTATCTTTAACGTTAGTAACCAAAACCTGCACCATTAAGCAGTACAAAGTAATAGTTATAACTTCACCATGCTCGAAAAGTATACACAATTACAAACAACTAAGTAAAACCCTTGTTATCATTCAAAAAGAGCCGTTACAACTCAAGAGTACGCTATTTAAAAGACTCATTGGTTTTAGCCTTTTGTTCGCACAAAATTGTGCATTTAATGTTTGTTAAAATAATGATTCAATAGAGATATCATCAACTACTTTTTAATAACCTATTTTGAGTTTTTTTTTCAAATTAACATTAATTTTGAATAAAAAAATATTTATGGATATTTCAGCCGTTTCTGAACCAATTGTGATCAAATAAAGTTTATTCTGCCATTATAATGGTATGTTATTACGAATGTAACAGTCAGTTTTTCATTATCTCAACAAAAAATATCGGGGGGCACTTCGAGATATACCAATACTCAACACTACCTTTAAACTACAAATTGAGAGTACTAAAATGCAACAATTCAATAGGTTTGGGGAAGATTTGCCCTCCGGTCCTTGTCAACATAAAAAGCCCGCCATGTCAGCTATGTTGATAGGTTGTGAATTATCTATTTTATATGCGATTGAATTACACCGCATAATGTGTCATATCCACAATCAAACAGCAGCTTCTGACGGATGCTCACCCTCGCGGGAATTGCTCATTATCATGAGTATTGTCTTCAATTTGAATACCAATGTAATACCTTTTGAGGGTTTCGTGCCATCATGCCATATGTAGACGTGGTGTGGCAATATTGGAATAGCACGTGCCTTCCAATCGTGAGGTCTCGAGTTCGAACTCGCAGTATGCCTATCACTTTTTCTTCAACCAATAATCGTATCCACATTTGCTGCTCTCGACAAAGGTACGTGTGCGTATGGGGACCAGGATGTGCACTTTGATTGCATGCCTGATTTCATGTGTATCCGTTGACTTGGGTAATACTAAGAGTGTAAAGCGCTATGATCCTCACGGAAAAATATAGATATCTTCAAGTTGCTTGTAATGAGCTCTAAATAAACGCTTATGTCATATACACGTCTTTTTACCCTATACGCGCATATCCCATGGCTCAGGCTGTTAGAATCTGAAAGCGTCTTGGGGATCCGCTCCCGTGACGCATTTCCTGCCGCTACCCAGTCGTCAAATCTTGGACCTGTCACTCCGGGGGCTTGAAACTCTCTCACTGATGATGGGTTGCCACCCCACCCCATCGACGCATCTGGCCCTAAGGTAGTCCTAATCAGACCACGATACGCCTTCGCCGCTATAAAGTGGGATAAGAGGTAAGGGAAAGTATGATATTAATTCATTGAAGATAATTATAGTGATGATGATGATACAAAAGAAAAACCTGACGACGCAGTTTAGAAAGATAACGAGATGACGAAAAGGAATATGATACTATTATAAACATTATAAGACAATGCAGGCGCCGGGAAGATAAGAGGCTAAATGGTACCGTGTATGGGTTAATGTGTCTTTGGCAAATCGAATACAATCTGAGCGATTACTATACAGGGTGGAATCATAAAAATAGGACGGGGCACTTCCCAAAATTAAGTAACACAATTATTATGTCTATCGGATAGGATGTCTTTTCCAATGAAAAGCGATACCAAGAACAGTCATTTTGGTTGAGTAGTTGTTGTTTTAGGGCGCTGTGAGTAACACCATATCAGGTTCCCATTAGTGTCAATTTTGACCAAGTTTTGTTTAGTCAGTGCCCGATAATTCGCACTTACGGCCCGTCGTTATAGCGGAGCAGGTACGTGCGCCATTGTTAGTGTGCATTCAGATGTGAAACGGGCAGTAAGTGCGTAATTATCGGGCAATGACTTGGTATAAATGGGAACCTGACATGGTGTCACTCAGAGGGCCCTAAACCAAAAACTACATGACCAAAGTGACTATTCTTGGGATCGTTTTTCATTGGACATTTTCATTTTGTTACTTTATTTTGGGAAGTGCCCCGTTCAGTTTTTTTTAGCCACCCTTGTATTGAATAGCAAATAGCTGAAGCTGGTCAAGGAAGCAAATACGATGTCAATTGAAGGTAGGTTCCTGTGATGGTCAACAAACAAAAAAACATGAACCCATAACTTGATTTTTGTTAATTGCATTATAGTAATTACTAGAGCAATTAATATTGTATAAACAAACCATTCTTTCTTTTATCACGAACTATATTTTCAACATCTACCTCATCTTCCCAGAGCAATACAATTCATCAGTGTTTTCTTTAGTATTAGAGTATTGTCCCGTAATATTGTGCATGAACGTGTTTTTTTTTTTCGATCCTAGTACTAGGTTTCACCAATGGATGTACCTGACCTGTATACCAATTAAGTCGTTTATCAGCAAAGTATAGCCATGCAGCTTTTTCTTTTCACTATGCTTATATATACGTATATAAATGTTTACGTTTTTTACATCTAGACGTTCATGCAAGTATCAATGATGGAGGTAGTACGGCAAGATTGGTAGAGCGCGCGCTTTCCGATCTCGAGATCCCGAGTTTGAACCCTGCCCACTCCGTTTGCCCTTCAGCAAGGCATTTAATCCACATTGCTGCTCTCTACCCAGGAGTATAAATGGGTACTTGGTCGGGTGTTAATTAGCCTGGGCGCTATCATAATGGCTGCCATTGGCTAGTATGCTCCCCGGGTTGATGGTGCGCAAGATAATTGTTCGGGTTTGACCTGTACCTGATGACCAAGGGTAATAATAAAGTGCATAGGGACATGCAATTGTGCTTATGTGTTATGCGCTATATAAAAGTGTTTCATTATTATTATTATTATGAATGATCTTATGATCAGAAATTGTTTTTGCTCGGTTAAACGATAATCATTGCAGTCGGAATTATTACATTTCCTCAGGTGACGTAGAACAGAATGGTTGTTTAGTAATGTTTCAGAAACATAATTTCATTAAATCTACAATGATTGTTTTTTAGATGATAATGTATACAAATATTTAACAAATAACAAGGTATGGTTCTGAATCAAACCTGCTGCTACATTGCAACGTACCGCTCCCCAGCTAGCCACCTGACGTTGGGCCGATGTCGGAATTTGGTTGCCGGATGTCGGCATATCGCCGTTGGCTCGAGGTTAAAATGTCCGCCAGCCCAACATCGTCACGACGTCATTTTTGTGATATATTGGCATAAGGTCATTTTCCGACAATGGCCCAACATCATGTCATGAGATGATGTTGGGCCATTGTCGGAAAATGACCTTATGCCAATATATCACAAAAATGACGTCGTGACGATGTTGGGCTGGCGGACATTTTAACCTCGAGCCAACGGCGATATGCCGACATCCGGCAACCAAATTCCGACATCGGCCCAACGTCAGGTGGCTAGCTGGGTCATGGTGTAAGTAGTGATTTAGATTCGTAAGTAGAGATCCGGGAATAGGATAATAAAGAACGCTCACGTATACGATGAAATTCGTCATGGAACAGTTATTCAACATCACAATGCATTCGTCATGTTTGTACACAATATCTTATTAAATTCGAGAACAACTTCCATCAAAAACATATCATACCTGCTCCATTCGTCGCGTTCGTTATTGCCGACATGATGTGACATCGTCCAGCAGGTACACAAGATACCCTATTGTTTCCCCCCTTGCTGGCAATGGAGATGCTGTCTCCTTTACGTCACCATTCAGCCCATCGTAGCAATACCACCGACCTGCCTCTTTGAAGATGCATGTGAAGTGGTCTGTTTTGTGAATCGTCATACCCTGTAACATGTACCTGTAATTTGCGTTTGGAATTTAAGAGAATGAAGTAAAAGAAAAAAAAAATAATGGCCAATACATCATTAACGCAGTGGTCTAATAAAACTTTTTACATTATGAGTCTTGAAATCTGCTTTGAATTATGTAATAATTGTAAGGTCGAAATGGCATGTAATCACATTTTCATTGAATATCACCAAAATGGCTCAAACTCAAATGTAAAATAAACAGGTAATCAATATTCCTTCTTCGAGAACATGTATGTAAATAAATCCAAAAGCAATTGCTAAGTATTGTAGCAAGCTGAACGTCATACCTTCCTTGAACTTTTTGGGTGGCAATTATGAGTTGAAGGATGATATGATTTTCAGCTTGGTATAGTCAGCCAATAGTGCAGCTAACATAGCCCTTATGTTTTGAGGGACAACAATCATGCTTTGTCTCGAAATGGTTAGTGGCCTCTGCATGTGATGTAATATTATATACAAGATATAGCCAATGACTTCTTCTATTCATTATTGTTCTACTAAATAAGCGAAAGATACAATACCTTGAGGTTCCTAATGAAACATTGTGCTGAAACATTAGGGTAACAGGGGCTGCGCCATTGGTTCCGGTTTGATAGAGGACAGGACTGAAGCATAGCATTGGTGGACGCGCAAAGTGGTCGAATTGTCGCTCTTCCCACTTTCTTTCACCCGGACAGTTCCTGTTAATTGATATAATCATTGATATTAGATATTAAAGGGACTTAGTTACATTGTCACAATTTGTCCGAATCCCTCAAACTTGCTTCAAACTTTAGTGGTTCTCTCATACCTTTGCATATTGGCGAACAAATGAAAGCTAACATAGAATATAGCCAGGTAGAAGGAAGGTGCGACCAACAACTAGCTTGAGTGAATTTCAAAAACAAAACTATGAGGAATACAATGGAGGAGGTGTAGAGGCAGTAGCAGGCAAGAGTAGATATGGTAGTCATGAACAACATAAATAGTGCGGATGAGGGCTACTGGGGTGGGAGCAGTGGCGTGGCTACGGGGGTGTGGGAACGGGGGGGGGGGGGGGCGATAACATAAGGGGACATTTTTTAAAGAAAAAAAAAGAAATACATAAGGTGTGCCCCCAATAATTTTGCGTGCCCCCCCCCCCCCCCCCCCCCAATCAGCCCGACCATGCTACGCCACTGTGTGGGAGAATGTGTATTGTATAGTGGCTAGAAAGCTATGCGATGAGCAATAAAAAGACACGATATATATGGAACAAATATAGTTAATAATTTACCACCATTCATCACTGTTTGTACTTTTTGTGTAACTTAATTACAATCGATTGTATCTCTTTAAGCAACGGGGCCCTGGTCATTCAACTGGAATAGATAGTTTCAACATACAATATAATTATTAGACTGGTGGAAATTATTAAATAATCGTTCTTTAAAATGTACTAAAATCTCTATTTTAGTTCAAAGGTACATTAATGCAGAAAATGTTGCTAATCGTTTTTAAATTTCAGTGAGTGTACATGCAGAGCAGATTGTGTAGGTTATAATATTTAGACAATATCAAATATGTATTACAAAGTTGATATATATATACTTGCAGCTTATATAAATATATACAAAATAAGCCATTTTGTAGGAACAAAGTTGCAACGTAGGCTGCTGTGTTATTAGAGGTATGACCAAACTATTTAATAGCGAACATCTTTGCCAAATAGTTTCTAAAAATTGTTTCAATTCTTGTAATATACAAATGTTCTGATGAGTTTATACAAGTACTAGAAGTAAATTAACTCTATGATTTACGTACTCTCCCGTGGTAAGGGACATGTTGCATTGCTGACACGGAGGTGGGGCGATCCAGCAGCTTAGCGCATCTTGCACCGTTCCTCTCTTACCGTCATCTGAAGATCTGTACATGTAGAAAAAAAAAAAAGAAAAAAAAATTATATCATACTTTAGATAAACAACTGTCAAATTATATTCCCGTTGTTTTGTTGTTGTTTTTTTGCTTGGTGTAGTGAGCTACATATGCAAGACAATAAAACATTTCAACTCCCGGGGGCAATGTCACAAATACAGTTTTTTTTTTAGAGCTACATTATAAGATAGTAGGAATCATACTAATGTTTATTCATTTTTTTATTACTTTTGTTTTATTTAAATCCGTAAAATTTGTATTATTTTTCTCTGATGGAGAAAGTATGTGATATCCCAGGCATATATTGATGTTGATAATAGGATAGTGACAAGAACCGCATGTGGTCATTATTTGGCGTGATCAAAATACATAACTCTACATTTTTTCGTTCCACGCCAATCTTTACCTACCGTTCTATTTATTTAAATTTAAAATTATTTATACGATATAGTTAGTCTTACCCTAGTTCGATTGCTCTGCTTCTCCTTGTGATGACGACTTGTTGGCACGTTGGGTTGGAACACCTCGATGTTTGCGCATTCGCCTGGAAAACGTCCAGATGTTGTACAAACATGTCAAATTCAGTCCCATATGCGTTCCATGTCTGCGGTGTGTACATCTGGAGTTCAAACTGGCAAACTGTATGTAGCCACTCTAGTTTAGCCAGGGTCCACTCCTTTGCAGCGCATAGGTCAACAATACGCATGATTCTTCTGCTCTTGATGTCGGAACTCTTCATTAGTGCTTCTCGTAGCAAGCTATACTGTTGGTGAATTTTGAAGAGTATGACCAGGATGTTGTCGATCGTACACGTGTTTGCTAGTATGACCTGTTTTCCTTTGTACTGGATACTCCCTCCCCATCTTGGATAATCTCCGCTCCGCCGCTCTGTTTCTGTTTTACGGGACTTCTTCTCTTTTGCCTTTTGCGTTTTTCCTTTCTCTGTGTTTACCTTGTTGCCGTCGTGACGCTTCCTTTTGTTCCACTCTTCTTCAGGGTTCGGAAAATCTTCTTTTCTTGAGGTTCCAGCACGTTTCGAGGACTTCCTTTTCCCGACGACGGGGATGTCTTTGGTTTCTCTGTGGGGGGAACACCTTTTCCTTTTCTTTGGCTTCAGAATGTCTTCATCACGAGGTGGACGGAAGTACTTTCCCTGCCTTCTAGGAGTGGGAGTATGTCTGCTTTCCGCTGCTACATCGGCACTTCCTTTGCTTGGTCGCAACTGTGTCTCTGCAACTCGACCCCGTACGTTGCAGTACGCGAATCGTATGAACTTTCCAGGAGTCAGCCTGGTCCTTCCCCCAGGAACCGCGTCCTTTTTCACGACACCAAACCAATTCTCCACGACAGAATTCGTATCTCTGTTGGGAACTGGTGGGTCGAACAGGATCACCTTCTTTGCTGGAACATATCTGGTCAAGTCACCGAAAGTGACAGCACTCCACAATGGATACACGTGCATGAACCCATCCAGCAACATTGCTGTCAACCCAGGTGTGAAATACTCGTTCAACACCTCTGATTCAAGTGCCTGCTGCTCTGTCTGCTCCTTTTCCTCCTTGAACGCTCTCCACCAAGGCGAACTTTCACGTATCGCTTTAAAGCGATTAACGACTACCTTATCTTTGCATGCAGATGTTTCTGTGCTGCCCTGAAGATCATCGATTTCATCGGCGCCCTTTAGTGATATTTTCTTCTTCAGGACAGCCAGGGATTCAGCCACCGCCGATGACGAGAACTTGCTGTCAATAACTTGACAGAAGTGACGGAATGTCTCCCTTGCCTTGCCAATATCGTACTCTGTCTGAAGGAGCGCAAATACATGCAGGCAGAACTGCTTTACCCCGTGGTCCTTGGTGTGCTCCTTCAGCCGCCTGCTCACATCTTTTATCATGTGTGCCGCACAGATATGGGGGTATGTGAAGCTTGTTACTTCTCCTTCTGTCAGTTCTCCTTGCACAAGCTTCCAGGTTCGGAGGAGGTATGTCTTCGTTTCTTCGCTGTTGAAGGCATGGAGAACGGACTGAATCATGGCCCATGAAAAATCGACCTCGACTCTTCTTGGCAAACCCGCCTTCAATTTCTTTCCTTTGGATATCGCGTTAACGAATCTGGAAAGGAAATGTTTTATTTCCGATGAATGCTGGTCGTTGGTCAGCATTTCCGCGACGGGGATGCCAGACCTTCCGGGGATAGGATTTTTCATCACCAGTGCATAATATAGCACTGCTTTTTTTTGTCCAGGGATCTTCTTGATGATGGAACCTGTGGCATCCAGGTACAGGACTGGTTGCTGCTTTTTGGCATGTCGGAGGTACATGTCTAACTGGACATCAAGATGGAGGTGTACCTTAAATGGGTAAATACTGAAGTACTGCACAAATCCGCCATCGGTGTACTGGCCATTTGGATGAACATCAGTGTACACCTCCTGCAAGATTTTTACTTCCTGCAGGATGTCATCGTGGATTTTGTCCCTGTTCTTTCGATCTGCCAATATTCTCCGAAGTACGTCTTGAGTGGCGCATGCAGTCAAATTTCCTGCCTCCTTTTCCTCCTCTGTCATAGAAGCTACAGTGCGGTAGAACCACTTCGTCACCCCATCTTTTTCCAGCTCTGTGGCAACTTTCCCTCTTCTCTTCCCTTTCATATGCCTCTTTTCACCCTTTTCTACTCCGTGGTCTACGTATCCCATTCTTTTTATGTCCACTCTAATCTCTGCCTGGCTCATTGTCGGCTTCTTTTTGATGATGAAGTTGTACTTACAACATGTCTTGAACTTACAAAGACATATTGCCTTCGCATATGGCATTGTATGCTTCCGGCTTCTTGGCAGCTTCACGTGGTTGTATTTAAACACCGGGACGCAACCTCTGTTCACATTTTGAAACTTCCTCGAAAAAAGTTCCGACCAATGTCCCTGAAGATTCGTCTTTTGTCCGGTGGGCTTGATGCTCTTCCACTCCTCTTGATTTAGAAGGAAATGCCATTCATCCTGGGTACTACCGCTGGAAGGGTCATTTTCGTTGTCGGATTCATCAGAGGAATGCAGAGGGGAGCACTCTTGATATACTGGAAGACATGTATCGCCGTCTCTGTCTTGTTGGTGTTCATCATCATGTACATCATCAGTGTTACTAGATGTGTGTGTTCGAGGATACGGAAGAGTTGCATCCGCACTGAATGTTCCTGATGAATACAGTATAGAATCATCTTCTTGAATTTCATACAGCTCTTCGCCATTTGTCATGGAACAGGGTGGGGATGGGATAGGTGAAGGAGGGTGAACGTTTTCAGGTGAGTCACTAGTGTGTGGTGGATTATCGTTGAAACAGGCATCATTTCCGTCAGATCGCTGACCTTCATGTCCACTGGTTTTTTCATCAGTTGATTGGGTATTTAAGGTTACAGGAGACTCCGTGGTGTGGTCTTGGTTTCCCATACTATGCTTATCCTGGATGTTTGTAACCTTATCTCGCAGATTGTTTGTGTTGAACCGCCATTGGTTGTAGAGCCACTTTCTGTTAATGAGGGTGTTCTTTACTTTTACTGCTTTTGCGATATGCGACCATATTCCAGTCACTTTTCTATACCCTTCATCGTGAATACGATGCAAGTTTGGCCACGAAGCTAGAACGGTAGCGAGACGATCATGGTTGATGCGACCAGGACCTTTCATCTTGATCTTGGAATATAACCTTTAAACAAACAAACAAACAAACAAAAGTGTGACGTAAATACCTACAATTTTGACAAATAAATGTGTAATGTTTTTTAATGTCACGTTTAGCAGATAATCAGGTGCCTGAATATGTAAAAAGAATATCAGTTCGAAATAATAAACAGGTGATAATAATGCAAAATTGTCATGTCTACTAAGGAATTGGAACTATCACATACATCTTTATGCTTAATGGGGTAGTTCAGTTTTGGTATAGAGGGCGCTGCACGAAATTATTTTGTTTGGTGAGATAATGAAGAACTGAGTGTACAATTTGAAAGAGCATACACTTTGAAATCCAGAATAAACTTTATTTGATTAACATCTATTCAGAAACGGCTGAAATATCAATAAATATATCCGATCAGAATAAATCTGGGCCCCAGATTTATTCGATGATATTTAAATGCTTAAGCTTTTTTTCAAAAATTGTTAAAAGGTTTTTTGATAGTTGTTGATGTTCTCTGTATTTAATTATTATTTCAACAAAACATCACAAGCATAAATGGTTGAAACCGATGTTTTTGAGAGAGCGCCCTCTTGTGTTTTAATGACTCGTTTTGAATGATAATATAGGCTATTTTTACTTAGTCGTTAATAATTTTCTAAACATTTAAATCACGGTGTAGTTATAACTACACTGAGCTCAAAAAGAAACTTATCACTTCTTCAGAGCGACACACATTAAAATCCAAAGCATAACAAGTAATCATAATTGGGCAGAGAATAGATATAATACTCCTTAGCAAGCTCATCTAAAACAAATTGTGTTTGCTTTAGTCAACAAAGAATACAATAAGGTGAAATCGCAAGAGGTCATTGTTCAAAAATCACAGAAACTGCTCGCTTTCCAGGCACAGAGGTCGGTACGGACAATAGCCAGTCTAGTGATTATGCAAATAGGCTAATTGTCTTTATAATACAAATTAAACCACTTTCTCCAGCTTTGATTTCTCAGGAATTTTCGTATGTTGTTCAGCAGAGTTTCCTGAACGGAATTTCGAAGAAAAATCCGATGTTGCAATTTTGCCGAGGTTACGCCCTAATATTTAAACTAATAATTAAACATTCATGACGCAAAATCATTTAGATTTCGCACTGCAGTGCATAATAATGTTATTGTTATAAATATTTACCTTCTTACACGAAATGCGTATTGAAACGTCTCTCCCGACAGCTGAATGCATCACTAGACGATGGCCTGTAATATGAGTGCAAATTTAAACGTTTGATGACATGGAAACCACTTAAAATTGTTTATTTGTCAAGATTGAAAATAAAATTTGAAAGAGAATACGAACGGTCATCTTTTTTTCCTGCTAATATCAAGGGCGTCGATTTATTATCGCCATGGGGGGGGGGGGGGGGGGGTGAAACGTTATTTCGACCCGACCATCATCGGCGAGAGAGTAAAGCGGTCAACCTACTGTGTCCAAGATTTAATGACCGGGGGGGGGGGGGGGGGGTACGGGACATAATAGTTTTTAACCAACATGACAACATGACACGGGCATTTTCTGAGTTTTGTTTAGAAATGTTTAGATTATGCATGATGTAACCTTAATGGGGGGGGGGGGGGGGCTCCAGAGGGCGGAGCCACGGAAGCTTTATGATTTCGACTATCAAGACCTAAAGATGTTGTTCGTTATTATGTAAATACGTAAAACCGTTACGTTTCAAATAATATGTTTAATGTTGGCTAATTTTTAGTGGGTATAACGGGAAAACCTGATTAGGTGGGTATACAAGGGACTTGGCCAGATGACCTTAATAGGGGTTAACGATTTTGGATTTGGCAGTTAAGCACTCTCAAGATGTATCAAGATGTAGTTTAAAGAAGACTATTGTATCAATAATGAATGAGAGGGGGTAATGTCCCTTCATTTTAATGTTATTTCATATTTCTGAATTTATTTCTGAACCCCAAATATTTGGGGATGATAATACAGGCCATCCCCCACACCTCAAATGTTGAAGGGGAAATAAATCCCCCATCCCCCCGACCCCCCGTGATCGACGCCCATATAGTATTTCTCGGTCAATTTTGTCAGTTGGCCACATGAATTCTGTGTCTATTCAATTTCGCGGATTTTTTTCTGTGTTTTATTCAATTAATTACGCGGATTTTGTCACCGCAGCTGTATTATGTAGTTCAAATTCTTTTTTAAGCATAATATGTAACAATCATTCAAACATATTTTGTTTGCAATTAATTAAAAACGTGTTTCTATTTCTATAATTGTCATTCAATTAAAGCGACAAAATTCATGATTACGTTATACCGTCTTCCGTGAATTATGTTGGCCGAATTGGATGATGGCAGTGTGCCTTTTAGATTGAATGCTATAAGAGCTAAATCACTTGGGCAAATATCTAAATACATTAGAATTAAGTAAATACAAGCCTACAGCTTAAAATCGCGAATTTAAATGAACCGCTTATCAATAGGCCTACGATTGAAAACTTTATTTTAAGTTGGTTGAGAAAATCTGTACTTGATTTTTTTTTAAACAGCCCTCGTATATACACCACCCATGGGCGTAGATCTGTCATTGATACCCATTCATCAGGGGGATGATCTATTCATTCATGCCCCCTGATAAAAAAAGGTATTACGTAAGTATTTACGCCCGTGCCCCTACCGGTATACTGGGCTTGTTGCAAGAAAGGGTCCTATCTCTAGGACGTCCTAAATGTCACGTAATTGTCATAATGACTACGACTAAATTACGTACAATGGACAGTTATCCTAAACTGTTGCAAGAAAGGCTTTTAAGTCGAAATTACGGAGTATTGATAGTAGCGGACATTTCCGTAGCCTTAGCCATGAACCTAATGTATAATCGGTAAAATAATTATCAGCATAGTAGTCTATTGCTGGTCTATAGGTGCGTTAGAATGACACATTATATCAAACATACACAGCACATATTACAATGTCGTTCTCATTCAAAGCAAAAGGGTAGCTGAAAGCGAACACACAAAAAACATGAATATATTATTTGGAAAAGATTCGCTTATGTTGCTGCTTGTACCTATTTAAAAACACCATTAATTAGTATCTTCATCAAACAGACCCTATTATACATGTGACAAATATTATACATATTTTCGCTACAATTAACTTATTAGATCAGCTACACTTTATCAATACAAATTACATTTGCCTGAAAAGTAGATGATCTGGCAAAAGGAAGATCTTTTACCTTTAAAATAAGAAATGAACAATATTTATATTCAAGAGAGGTCTTCTTTATCGAGACCATTCTATAAAGTATGGAAACTGCTTGTTCACGATATAATGTACGTTTCGTTTTAGATACTAATAGAAAACATCAGCGATACAAACGTATATTATTTTGTCTTGAAAGCTAAATTAATTTCCCAAATAGGCTAGTGACGTAGCTGTATTTTTTCAGAGTCGGAGGAGGGGCTGGGCACCAGAAAGGTCTTACATTTGATGAGGAGGCAAAGGGAATTAGGATTTATTACTTCAGTGGTATCATGGGCGAACATGTTTTTTTTTTTTTGCATTTGTTTATTTGGATTGAATACTTGATTTTGTATTTATTTATTTATTGATATTTGTGTGTGTGTGTGTGTGTGTGTGTTTGTTTGAGGGGGCATATCATATACACATAATGCGGTCGTATATATTTTACACTTAAAATGTTATCACTTAAAAAAAATATATATATCATAATTATGCACATAATGCGGTCGTATATATTTTACACACATGCTCATTTCTACACAATACACACACGCAAGCAATTATAATAGACACTTATGAATATACACACAATCACAGAAACAAACACAAACGAAACATACACTCAAAACACAAATACGCACGCGCACACACGTACGACATACCCACACACACTTGTAAGAGCCTTCAATCGGGGATATGATTTTGTCAATGTTATAAACACCTTCAAACGGGGATATGCCCGTTTGTTTAATGATGTTTGGCTTGTCTCCGGTTTGCTGGTGTGTAAACATGGCAATATGCCCAATTTGGGGGTTTAAAAATACACACACATTCACTTGCATACACACACACACATTTATACACCCACTATCTTAAAAAAACATGCAAAACGGGCATATAAGGGATATCCTTAAACTAGATCTGCTAAGCAAGGGTGTCAACAATTTCTCAAAAGTGAAGGGGAGACATTGCGAGGAAGCGAAGCGACCGAACGGGGGAGGGTGTGGGAGGGGGTGTCCCCCACGGTCTCCCACGGTAGGGAGCTTTTGTATTTTGGGGCGTGAAATTGTGCGATTTGGTGCACACCTGAGACAGAAATTTCACGTAATATGAAGTATACGTATAGGTATGGAACCAAACATACATACTGACAAAGGGAGGGGGACAATCTGCTCCCTTTTCAAATGTGGGGGGCGGGGGAGGGGGTGGGGGGGGGGGGGGGGGGGGCGACATGATATTCCAATTTGATTTGCGTTCAGCGCATATTTACCGAGATTATTTTATTTATTGTGACGGTGTTCTATATATAGATGTGGGTTTAATAAACTTCGTTCGAGGTGTGCGTTTGAGAAATGACGCTGCCCAACACATTTCAAAAGGTGAGTTCCCGCAACCCAAATGAAACTTGCAATATTATGAGAAACTGTACGCGGCAAAAAAAAGATTTACAGTCCTTTTCAAACTTAAAAAAACAGCTATTTTGAAGATTAATTATTGATAAATGTGACTTTCTCCTCTTTTGCATTATATTACTCGATTTTTGTCTTCCCCATTTTCGGAATTATTGGGGGGGACGAAATGATATGTTCGCCCCCCAATATTTTCATTGGGGGGGGGGGGGGGGGGGGGCAGGGGGGCAGTCGACACAGGATCGACACCCCTGATTACAGTGTTCAAAATATGATCATGTCTAAGCATGTGTGTAAGCCATAATTGCTTTCTCTTATGTATGATGCTAATTAGACATTTCTGTTCTCCTACTCTTATTAACACCTCTCGCACCATATCTGTCCAAGTAATCTTTAAGATTCTTCTCCAGCACAACATTTCACATGCTTCCAATTTGTTGACATCAGGCTTCACTAGGGTTCATGTCTCTGCTCCACACCATACTAGGGTCTTGCCCATATATGGGCATATCATATAAATGCAATAACTAATGAGGCACAGATCATAGAACAGGGTATAGGAAGCTAATTTAGTAAACATGGTAAAGGAGATGTAGTAGACTGGGTGTTGACTGCATTTTTGGTACGATTGTTTTACTAACTTTAACATACTCCTTTTACATACATCCAAAGAGACACTTCGTATCTAAGGAAATTAGGCCTACTTGCCATAATTTATGCAAATGTATTCATGAAAATGGGATATTCCATTAACATTGTGTTTCTATAATCCTTGGATCAACAGGAGAAAATGCATTCACAGAGATGCACTGTAAATAAAACTATAATTTATGCAAATCTATTCATGGGATTTGGATATTCTATGAAAATGATGTATTTATTGAAATATTGGAAGGAGAAACATTTGAAAATAGATGAACTAGGGTATATTAAGGCCAGTGCCTCAATATAGGAGATTAGTGACCGTCTAACCCCTACAATTCAAGATGGCAACCGGCAGCAATGTAAACATTTTGCACATTTTGTGTTATTGTTGGACTCCATATCTGTATGATATGTCTAGTAAAATCATTACTGGGATGTAACAATCAATTGTTGACTCATCCTTGGAACAATCTAAGAAGATATTTTAAAAGAGACACACAATTCCTAAATAGATTACCCTCATTTGCATAATTTTTGTTGACTGCCAATGCTGACAATAACCTGCTAAAAGTATTTGTTCAGTTTGACTTACTCTAGTTCATCAATCTGCATAACTTAAAACATCAATTATGACAATAAAGACTACACATTTATAATATACCACATTTTAGTTTTAACGCATACATTATGCACATGTGTCTAATTAAAGGGGACCACCAGGCAAAGGACAACACATTATTATATGTTTTGGTACCGTTTTGTGATATCAAATAGATACCCAACATTTTGCAAAGGGTTGTGTAATTCATAATCAAAGCAATTAATTTCCACCACTTACGGAACCGCGGCTATCTCGTGGTTCCACATGGGCCAGGCATTTGCGAGTGCGCCAATGCAATTCACGCGTATGTCAATAGAATCCCGGGCTCTGCTCGCATAATAGTCTGCGCATTCAGACCGCATGACCGCATGGCTGAGAATGGTGATGCGTTTTCCAATTATATATTTTTTCTGAAAACATATTTTTGTGAACTTATTGAAGGAATGGAATACTAAAGATGTTACCTTTCTATAAAAAGATTATTATTTTTGGGTGGTGGTACCCTTTAACATCGATAAAATGTGCTTCTCTTAATGATTCTTCTTAGTTTGTTCCAAGGATGGATCTAAAGTTGATTTAGACATCCAAACAATTGTTAAAATATATAGACACATCACACATGTTTGTACCTTAATTAGTTCAAAAGAGTAAGACAAAATATACACAAATTTGACACTCCTTCCAACGCCCATCTTTGATTTGAGGGACTAGATGTTAACCACGAAAGATTAACAAAATATGCTAGATTGATCAACAGGCCTTAATATACCCTAGTATAGGTCATCTAATTTAAAATGTTTCTCTTCAAATATCTCAATAAATATATGATTTTCTAGGAATAACAGATTACCATGAACAGATTTGCATATATTATGGAAATTAGGCCTGATTTGCATATATGCAGTATGTCTCTGTAAATGCATTTTGTCCTTTTGATCCATACAAATTGAAAAACACAATTTTCATAGAATATCCCATATTCATGAATAAATTTGCATAAATAATTATGGAAATTAGGCCTAATTTGCATAGATACAGAGTGTCTCTTTGGATGATTTTTTTTTCTTTTGATCCAAGGAATATCTTCAAGTTAGTAAAACAATCGTATCCCAAAACGCAGTCACGGACCTACTAATGGTGCCTACTATGGAGCCTACTAATGGTGGGGTTAATTGAGAAGAAGAACCGGTTAAAGAAGTAGGACGGGTCAAAATTTGAGAAAGAATAAGACTAACCGGTGTAGAGACACGTTCAAAGAAACTGCAAATACTAATCGTATGGCTCAAAACTCATCATAATGAATATTTAGTTGCTCGATAGATTGGTATCCATCTTTCAAACGGTATCATGTATTTGAGAACGGGGTAATTGAATTATATATTAAGGTCTAGTTTACAGGGGTAGTTTAGTTTTGGTAGAGAGGGAGCTTCACATCACAATTTGTTTGTGAGGTAATGAAAATCTGAGTGTCGAATTTGAGAGAACATGCTATTTTAATGGCAGAAATAAACTTATTTGGTCAAAATCGACCCAGAAAAGGCAGAAATATCAATAAATCTATCTGATCTTATAGTTATTTGGGGCCCAAATAATTAGATGGTTTTCAAACAATTAAAAAAATGCTTGCACTTTTTCAAAAATTGTCGAAAGTGTTTTTTGTTAGTTGTTGATGATCTCTTTATTTAATCGTTATTTCAATAAAATATCAATATGCATAATTTTGTATGAAAATGGTTGAAACCAATGCCGTTTTAGAAAGCGCCCTCTTGTGTTTTAATGGCTCTTTTTTTTAATGATAACGGGCTTTGTACTTATTCGTTTGTAATTTGGTTTACTTTTCGAGCATCGTTGAGTTATAACTATTAGTTTATAATGTTACTGTCCAGGTTTGGTTACTAAAGTTCAGCCTTACCAAAACTGTACTACCCCTTTAAGGACTATATTTAGCATCATGTGAACATCCATTCGTTAAATATGTCACATTCGTGTGTGCAGTTCATACTTACGCTAAATGATAGGGTAAAAGTGAACTGTGCTATAAAATAAGTAGCAGCCTTTTGTCAACACAGTGCTATTTTCCCTGCATATTGCAGCTGATTATTTTCTGACACGAATGTTAACGTTCGAACATTCAAATGTATTCGGCCAGTGGATTAAAGGGGTAGTATACAGTATTGGTACCTACTGTACATAATATGGCTGAGCTAAATAGTAACCAAAACCTGCAAAATAACGTTATCATGCATCACGTTTGAACGTAATAACAGGCAAATTTCAAATCAAAATGTAATCAAGTATATAAAAAGCATTTCTCCACTCCCCCCCACCCCCCCCCCCCCCAAAAAAAAACTTTGCAATTATTATAGTTATACAATAGTTATCGCAATAAGACAAGGTGGTGGTGTTGCCATCTATTGAAAGTTTTAAATTTGAGAATATATTTGATTAAACTTTTACAAAGCTATATGAGCAGACATTTTGAAAGTTACATTTAATTAGGTTAAACGACTAGCTTGTATACCCTGGTATAGAAATCAAAATTCATGATACAACACTAACTGTTGAATGTGTCGAATTGTAGGAGATGTAAACGTTAATGTCCTACAAAGCGTTTAGTTCACATGAGAATGTAAATCTTATTTGACTTGCATCATGTTAAAGGTACTTCAGATTCGTCAAATCAGATGCGCGGCGCCATCTTAAGTACACGTTGCGCACGGTGCGTGATGCACGTTAGCTCTGTGTCATGCGGTGCGCGCAAACTAACCCAGTTCAAAATGGCGACCCGCTGTGTAGCATCCCCACGCTTGATGCCCTTTAAAACAGCACCCGTGTAACCATGGACCCTAGGGTCCATGGTTTAACAAATATATCGCGTTCTCTTCTTGTACATGTTGTATGGCAATGATATTTTGTAATATAGTAATATAAACGTTAGGGTTATGCTTCAAACACCCCCTTTAGGCTATTTTCGTTCTGGGTACACTTTTATCGGTCTCGAGTCTACTTTTGTATTGGCTACCCTCATAATTGATAGACCCTCCCCCCCCCCCCTCCCCTCCCCCCCCCCCCCCCCCCGACAGACTTACCCCGCGACTCAAAGTAGTCTATAACTATACGATTTAAAAAAAATCTTTCTAAAAAGTAAAAATGGCGACGAATCTTAATAATTAAATATTTTGAAATCAAATTTAACAACAATTAGAGCATTTGAATGGAATGATCCTTTCAAATGGAAATAAAATTGACCAAAACCCTTACATTTAATATCGGGGTGGGGGGGGGGGGGGGGGGGGAGGGCACTTCGGGAAGTACTAATACTCAACGGTACCTTTAAACGTGTCGTAACAAACTTCTCAAAAAAGGGGGGATGGGTTGCGGTCGAGGGAGTGGGAGGGGGGTTCCCCTCCACTGTAGGGAGCTTTAGCCCTTTTGGGGCTTTAAATTGTGCAATTAATGTGTGCATACATGAGACAGAAAGTATATAGATGTTAACTGGTGGTGGAGGGAATATCACAGAATGTTGCTCTCCGAGGAATTGGAAATGCTATTGAAAGAAGATTGTAAGTCCCAAGACGTAGTCGGGGTACATTACTGTGCTTTCTGCAGGAAATATAATTTCAAATCCAAGGGAGCATTCCATGAATTTCCGGTAACAAAGTAACATCATTATGACAAAAGTAACGCATATATTTTACACTTTAAGCCTCTGAGCTCGATTAGAAAATGTGGCTTTTCGAAATGATATGTTGGCAAGTCAGTGTGACGTCATAATACAATCCCTTTCTCGCTCATTGTAACGTCATAATATAATCGATTTTGTCTCTTTCATAGGCGTACCCAGGTTTTTTAAAATGTTTTGTTGGGCTGTTTTTTTTTTTAGGCGG
>JBAMJV010008247.1:0-25837 GCA_037951105.1 Echinarachnius parma
TGGTTTATGGTCATATTCGCTAAGAAGGTACCGACCGTTTTGTGTGTGTGTGTGTGTGTGTGTGTGTGCGTACAGCCTTTGTACTCGATCGAAAGTACAAAACGTTATCAGGGCTATGATATACGAACGAAACCAAAACATGTAAAATAATGGACTACTTATTTTGTGCATCACATCCTAAACTGAACCAGGAAACTTGTCAGAAAGTAATGTATTATGCTGTAACTTGACCACCATAGTGTGTCTTAACTCTAAACTTGAAATTGGAGGAATATTTCATAATTGAATAATAAATATAAGTGGTTTCAGTACACAAAATCTTTTCATATCTAAAATCACTAAAATAATTTCCTTTGGCACAGATGGCAAAAAAACATTTCATCTATGTAGTCACTTTCACAAATTTTAGTTTCATAAAGTTTAACACTTCCTGGAAAATATTTTTACTGACTATTTTACTTCAACTACTATATAGCGGAAACGCTAGTACAATTAATTATAAGTACGTGTCATTAGTATTGTACTGCCAATTTTCTGTATCATTGATTTTGCATGGATAGTAAGAATACATAATTGGGTATTGATTTTTATGTCGAACTGCAAGTAGAATTAATGTCCTATCTTTGACATAAAATATAACAAAAACATAAAACCCGCGACAAAAGGCTTTAACTAAAGGGTACCAAAACGGTACCAAAACACATAATTATGTGTTGTACGTTGCCTGGTGGTCCCCTTTAATGTCTTTTATGGTGGATGTCCTCTTCAATAAGACGAGAAATGTCGTAGATCGAGGGCGAGAGCTCGAGCATGACGCAGCCCTAGTTCCACTGATCTCTAAATATATGCTTGAATAAACATCTACGGTTAAATGCCTATGGGTAGAAGATCTGATGGTGCTAGACAAGTCCTACAATTGACCAAGAAGCCTTTTAATTTGGTTTAAATGCATGTAAATTGCTTTTGTTCCCAAAGGACCACCCCCCCTCCCCCACACCCCCTCCCCCAACCCCCTTTCCCTATCTCCGTTGGTATGCCACTGTTCTGGGGTGAGGGAAAAACTAGAATTAATAGTCACTGTTTTCTTAGAGGGTGCTAATTTGTTCATAAATTATGTACATTATTCTTAGAAAACCACATAACCCCCCATCTCCCGTTTCTTCCCCCAATCCCCTTTTCCATAGCTATGCCACTTCTTTAAATTGCAGAAGGGGATCTTTATGGCAACCTAGCTCCTAGAAAATTAGGTTAAAGGGTGACTAAATAAAAAATAAAAAACGCTTTGGTTGATCTATGATAATGAATACATCACATATCTGTTGACTATTTGATGTACATATTTGTCATATTTTTTATATTAATTTTTCTATTTATTTTTTCTACCTGCTCAGCTTCACCCCTAAAAAACCCTGCCAGAAGCTATTGTCTTGACTTCTCTGACCTCACAATACCATTCCATCAGTCAGCTAGATGAACAAAAGACATTGGTATGTCAACTGACCACCAGTTTTAAGCTGTTTACAATAGTATTGTAAGCTTTATACAATGCCCACTCACCATGAAAAGAAGGTTTCAATGAAATACGGTACTCAGTGGGTGAGAACATATCTTTTGTAAATGTTTATCTAGCTGATCGGTGGTTGAATGGTATTGTGATGTCAGAGAAGTCAATTGTGTAGGGTTTTTGTTAGGGGTGGATCTTAGCAGGTAGAATAAAAATAATAGAAAAAATAATATTAAAAATATGACAGAAATGTACATGAAATAGTCAACAGATATGTGATGTATTCATTATCATAGATCAACCAAAGCGTTTTATTTTTTTAATTTAGTCACCCTTTAAACCTCCATTTTAGTGTTATAGAATAATTTAGGACGGAGTTATTCACAAAAACAGGTTGAAAATGAAGGCCATTTTGAAAATCCAAGATGGCCGCCATAATGGCTTCGGAAAAAATGGCAACATCGACTTTTAGATTTGGCGAACTTTGACGCTTCCAAAAATGCAACATATTCATAATCTCCAAAAAAAATGAACGAAATTACATTAGGAAGCCGACTAAGATGTATACCACCGAACACAGAGAACACCAAAGCTCACTCGATAATTTCCCTGTTCCTGTTGCTTACGGGAACCGGGTGGACTGTGTACAAAGTTTATGGGGATTTCAGAATTTCAGAAAGTTCGCTACGAAATTGTGTTTGTTTGAGTTGTCAAAGCTTGGCAGCTTCATATTTGAAATGCCAAAAAAGACAAAAAATTACAAAACGTGAGACATCGCCTTTTGCCCTCATCCATAACCATTGTTTCACTAATTATATGTAGACTTGTATAAATACAACTGATTTCAATGCGCCATTATATTCAAATGAATGAATAACTGCACCCCCTGATTGTTGGGCAATAATCATGCACCAATCTCTCTCCACCTCCACCCTCTCCATCCACAGTAGGCTCATAGCTTGAGACTGGCAACGCCATGGTGTTTTTCATAATGTATACCGAAAAAAAACCTAAGGGGGCTCACGATTTTTTTGGGTAGGGGCTCATGCCAAACCACACTCACAGGGTTGCCAGAGGTGAGAGTGAGACATTGTGAGGTAGCGAAGTGACTGAGCGGGGGGAGGGTGTGGGAGGGGGGGGGGGTGTCCCCCTCAGGGGCGGATCTAGCTTTTTGCTAAGGGGGGGTTTGACCCAATGACGATGCGGAGCATCGTCCACGAGCCGCGAAGCGGCGATTTTATTGTTGTTGCTATTTTGACCCCCCGTAAGTGATGTCTTTTTGCTAAGGGGGGGGGGGGGGGGTTGACCCAATGACGATGCGGAGCATCGTCCACGAGCCGAGAAGCGGCGATTTTTTGGCTATTTTGAACCCCCGTAAGTGATGTTTTCCACATCACATTTTCACTTGGCAGCCCAAGGGGGGGGGGGGGGGGGGGAGGGTTAACCCCCATAACCCCCCCCCCCCCCGTAGATCCGCCACTGCCCCTCCCACGGTAGGGAGCTTTTGCATTTTTTGAATTTGAAATTGTGCAATCTGGTGCATACCTAGATACGAAATTTGGGCTTAAGATTAAAGGGTACCACCACCCAAAAATAATATTCTTATTGAAGAAAGGTATTCCATTCCATTCCATCAACAAGTTCACAAAAATATGTTTCCAGAAAAAAAAAAAAATTGGAAACGCATCACCATTCTAAAGCATGCGTTCATACGGTCTGAATTACGCAGACTGATATGTGTGCGGTGAATTGCAACGTGTGCACAGCGAACGAATCGCCCGGGAATCTATTGTTTACAAACGTGCACGTGAATAGCTGCATTGGCGCACTCGCAAATGGTTGGCCCGTATGGAACCAGGAAATAGCAGTGGTTCCGTAAGTGGTGGAAATTAATTGCTTTGTTTATGAATTACACAACCCTTTGCAAAATGTTGGGTATCTATTTTATATCACAAAACGGTACCAAAACATATAATAATGTGTTGTTCTTTGCCTGGTGGTCCCCTTTAATTGTATCTGGGAAAGCGTGTTATGATTTGATCGACCAGAAATGTTTAAATATTTTTTCACGAAGAAAACAAATAATTGACATACTAATATGCCACATTATGTATGATCCAACAACATAGCCTACAGCCAAGAAAGAGTCACGAGGGAGCGAAGCGACTGAGGGCTGGGGCAGAGCCAGAGGGGAGGATCCCCTCCCACGGGGAAGATTTTGCATTTATATACTTGAAATTGTGCAATTTGGTGCACGTCACACAAGCAGCCAGAGCAATATCAGCATACACGGGAACTACGTGGCCCAGTGCAGAAAAAGTACTCACTCCAGACCCTACGCAAGTTACAAAATACTGAGAGAATCTGTTTGCGCGCGAAGCGCGTAGCGAAATTACTTAAAATGGATGTATAAATTAGTTTTTGAACGTTAGAATTAACAAGTCTTAGCTATACATTTTATTTATTTATTTTTCTTTTTTTCGGGAGGGAGGGGGGGGGGGGGCTTTTTTGGGGGGCAAAAACACGTTTTGCCCCCCCACTTTTTGGATTGTGGGGGCGGCCGCCCCCCTGCCCCCCCACTTCCGGCGCCTATGCGTACGAGATTATGTCGTACGTACGACATAATAAGTCGTACGTACGAGATTTTTTTTTTATCCATGTCCCCAACGGGGCTTCGTACTATAGGACTGGAAATTTAATTATATTTGACAAGATGCAACAACAACAACACAACTTGTATGTATGTGTTTTATGTTGTACTTTATTCGGTGACTCTTGATTTGCTTTATACATATAATGTACAATTTCGGTGTTTAATAGAAAAAAAGAAATATAAAGTTCCCATCTTGGTTCACATTTACATTTAATTTCAAAACAATCTAATATAAACAAATACAATTTTGATAAACAGATTACACCATACAATTATACTAAATTGTGATAAAAATTGCTGAAAAACAATACAAATGTATGTACGTATTTTTTTCTTCATACCTTACATAATATGAAGAGCTTATTTCCCCTTTCAATTTTGGAGAAAATCATTTTTTTTGGTCAAAACTTGGTACACGTGCCTATGGGAATATGAAAATTTAACGTTCCATATTTTGATTTTGATCTCGTAATTCGTCCTAAAATTCAGATTTCTAGATAGCTACGTAGCTTATTAATGCGTTGATATCGTTAACTCATTTTTATGGAAAGTGGATATAGCCCCTTTTGGAATTAAGCTCTTCATTTACTGTATACTCGATATGCAACGAAAAACGAGTACGTTAACATTTTAAGGATATGTCATTTGGTTTGTATAACACAGGGTAACAGCTTATACATGTAAGCTTGGCTTTCTACATTTGTTTGCTGTTAAACCCTTCAAGATGTATACAATAGGATATTACATATCAATATAAAAGTGTAAACATGCGTTTTGTTCAAACCAACAATTTATTTAAAACTGTACGATAAATGAAAACAAAGCAAAGAAAAAGGGGTTTCTCCGGGATTCGAACCCGAGACCTCCGGATTGTTATAGACCGGATTATACATTATACTAAATCATTTCCAATTAAAAATTGCAATTATTAATGAGTTTACTCGTGCTTGATATCAAGTTGTATACCGCTATAACAGAATTAATCCATTTAATATCATTATTATATAAACATCTATTTTGATTAAAGGGATAGTTGAGTTCTGGTAAGGAGAGTACAGTTTTGGTGAAACTGAATTTTAGTAACCAAAACCTGCATCATTACATTACAAACTAATAGTTATAACTAGAAAGGAACACAAAATTAAAAATGGCGTAGTAAAGATCATGTTATCATTAAAAAAGAGCCGTTAAATCGTAAGAGGGCGCTCTCTAAACACTCATCGGTTTCAACCATTTTGAATAAAATAGTGTGCATGTGATGCTTTGTTGAAATAGTGATTAGATAGAGAAATAACCAACAACTATTTAAATACCTATTTTGTAACTTTTTGAAAATAGGAAGCATTTAAAAAAATTTGTAACGGCTGGTTCAAAATTCTCTAATAAACCTGGGGCCCCAGGTTTATTACAAATTGTTATATTTATGGATATTTCAGCCGTCTCTGAACCGATTTTAATCAAACAAAGATGATTTTTCTTATTTAAATATTATGCTCTTTCAAATTTTACACTCAGTTTTTCATTACCTCACAAAAAAAAAAGTAGTCTAGCGCCCTCTCTACCAAAACTCAACTATCCCTTTAACTTTGTATTTTATGTACAATGGTTCATTGTATAATTCAATTTGATTTGTTAATTTGTTTACACCTTTGTGTATAATTATGTTGAAAAAGTGTGGAAATAAAATATATCAAATATATCAAATATTACGATTTTTCTCTATCATTATGCAGAACATAAATCATGCCGCGAACTTTCAAGAGCGTGTGCAAATTAACTGTACGTTATGAGGTGCGTTTGAACAGTGCCAAATTAAATAACAAGTATCCATTTTACTGCGTACTTTATATGGTAGGAAGGAATAATTCTGAGTGTCGATTCAATCCACACTTCTTCTTTTTTTAAACATCACTTTATTTAATACATAACTGTCACAGCAAACAATAGAAAAGGCCCTGATCATACCTTTACACAAGGATATGCAGGGCAGTACAATTGTACACGAAACGGAGCATCACAGTACAATACTGTATAGATACATACAAAACATTAGTATGTGTATTATGGAACAAATCAACATAATCTATATAGTTTCATAAATATTGTGACTTAATTGAATGGCCTAGTAAAACCAACTCTCTCTACAGAAATGTTCCCAACAGCCATTATCTTATTTGTTTTAATTTTTTTTTATACACATAATCAAAAAACAAAACGATACAAATTGAAATAGTCCTCGTAAAATTTAATGACATAGCTACAGCAGACTCAACAAAAGCGGTTACATAATCTTCTCTTCTTAGTGCTGCTCAGATGACTTTTCATGCGGTAACGTTGGAAAACCTGGCAGCGCTTAGGAAAGGGTGTATGTTAGCGCTATATATACATTTTGTATATTATTATAATTATTATTATATTGGTGGTCGATCAAAACAGATGACAGTGGTCTAAACAAATGGATTCATGTCCATTATTCATGAATATTAGTAATATTTAAGTGAGATGAAGTGACTTTAAGTATACTCTGATCAGTATCAGTATAGTCAAGAGAAATTGCCGGGACTTTGGTTACCCTTTAATTTGTATTTCATGTATTAACGTTTTATTTCAACAGGGTGGCCCTTTCAGTTTAAAAACCGATCTACCAATGGGCCCTGCATACAGTTAAAAGAATACAATGTACAATTTTTATTATAATTCTTAATAAAAAAGAAACAAAAACAGAATCAACGACTACCTTCTACCAAAGGAAAAAGAAAAAGAAACTAAACGGTTGTGTATTACTTGAATTGGGGACTATGCATGATAGGGTGTTATATCTAGCTGTGTAATTATACACAAGGAAATAAATCATCATAATTAAATACGATCAACTAAAGGGATAGTTGAGTTTTGGTATATTTTTTTGGTGAGAAAATGACAAACTGAGTGTCAAGTTCGATAGTGCATACAATTTGAATGACAGAATACACTTTATTTGATTAAAATCGGTTTAGAAATGGCTGAAATATCCATAAACATAACAATTTGTAATAACTGTGGGGCCCCACAATTATTCGATAAATTTGAACCAGTCGTTAAAAATGTTTAAAAATGCTTCCTCTTTTCAACAAATTTGAAATTAAAGAGGTCTTTAAATATTTGTTGATTATCTCTCTATCTAATCACTAATTCAACAAAACAACACATGCACAATATTTTATTTAAAATAGTTGAAACCCATGAGTGTATAGAGAGCGCCCTCATGAATGTTAACGGCTCTTTTTTAAAAATGATAGCAAGCTTTTTACTTAGTCATTTGTAATTGTGTATTCATTTCATTCATTCATTCATGGTGGAGTTATAACTATTAGTTTGTAATGTAATGGTCCAGGTTTTGGTTACTTAAATTAAGTTTGACCAAAACTGTACTCCCTTTACCAAAACTCAACTATCCGTTTAAGGATAGAAATTTACATTGTCTTTTTAAAGAGACAATCGATGTAGTATTTTGTATACAAAGTAGGAGATTATTTCAAATCATCGAAGCTAAATACCGAACGGACCTTTTCATATAATCTTTAGTTGGTTTAATAACATACACAGGACTATCAATGGCATATATTGTAAATATCTGCTGAGTTATAAAGATTATTATAATTATTCAATAGTTTGGTGAAAGTCGATTTATAACTTTAAATATATACAAACAAAATTGCTAATTAACTCTTTGTAAGACAGATTGCCAATTTAACTGTTTCAACATTGACAAATGAGACGTTAAAAAGAGCGTATTTAAAAAAAAAAAAAATACAAACTTAGATGAGTTTCCCTATATTATCAAACCAAATGAGTGTGAGGAATAATTAAACCATTATACAACAAAAATGTATGATTATATTGTCATACTATCACCAACATGAAATTATTTAGATAGTAAGTTGCTATTAAAGTCAACATCAACTGTGTTAGTTCGTTCCATAAGTGCTTGCATGAGCCTATCTTCATAATCACTCTCCTCATCCGAGAACTACATTTCACGGCTTAACAAATGTGGTTTTCAACTGACTGTTGTACAGAAATTTACCCACAACAAATTGTCTTATTTTTTTCTGCTATTAAATGGCTGTGTATGCGTTGTAATTGACAGCCATATAGTTACCTTTGTAAGTTTGTTCTAGAAGACTTAATAGTATATCGTCATAATATCTACATCCTAAATAAATAACATGTTTTCGCAAGTTTACTCTGATGAAATTAAAGAAATGTATTTTAAATTGACAAGTCTAACATAATTCCAAAGGTTTTAAGTATTTTTGTAATATTCCCCTCCATCAGTGTTTATTCTGGCGGTATCAAAGGGTTGTATCGTAAATTGACGGTTACAACTTTTGTAAGTTCGTTCCAGAAGTATTCATGTCCCCTGACGTCTTCGGGCCATCTCATATACGGTCTGCGGTCGCTTAGGTACAGACGAACCAGGTACGGGATCTCGTCCTCGGGAATATCTTCAAGAAAAATGACGACGGTGTTTTCTGTCAGCTCGTCATGCACGTGGTCCATAGCGGTGCGAAACTTGATGAGAAACCAGTTGTCCCGGACAGCTCTCCTGCTGAGGAGCAGAATAGTCTTGAAGCTATGCTCCACGGCGTAGTGTACTGCTTCAAGGTAGTGCATACCAAGGGTGAGGTCATCATCACCGAAGGAATACCTGTCGTAATTGGGAAGAAACTCTTCTAGGGTAGGTCGCAGGTACTCTCTGGCCCACGGCTCGTCTTCTGCAGTAAACATGATGTTGAGATCAAAGGCAAACTCATCGTGTTCTCGCGCGTCTTGCATTTCCCTGTAACCGATGATTGCCAGTTTCACCAGAAATAGTTTGTACCTGATCAACCATCTGTTGTGGAAAGCGAGCAGCAGACCAATAAGCAAGGCGAGAGCAACGAAAGGGATTGTGGACAAGAGTAGAATGTTGGGAACGCAATATTTACTCGGATCAAACTCTAACAAAGGCTTTCCCCGCAATTTGCTCAAGGAATCGGCCGAGCAAAGGGTTTCATTATGATGTAGAAACATTTCTGACGTGTTGGCGAGGTCGTGAAGCCAGTTATATCTGCACTGACATGCCAGCGGGTTTCCTGAAACATCGATGTACTCCAGATCGTAAGTCATTAAAGTGCTCCATGTGCTGCGATTGAATGCGACCAATAAGTTTTTTGAAAGGTCCAAATATTTGAGAAGTGGGACCCTTTCCATGGCTCCTTCCTCAACAAACATGATTGTATTATCGTTGATGCTCATAATCTCCAGAATCGGCAGATATTTCAGCGCATCGGTTGATATCAGGAGCAAATTATTCCCTGTCAAATATAAATGCACGAGAGACTTTAATCCATGAAATACATTCCCAGTGAGACTGGAAATTCCGCAGTTGTCCATCTTCAAGCTAGCAAGCAACGAATTGTCCACAAACATTCCTTCTGGCAAATATCCTAAAAGGTTGTTGCTCAGATACAGATAACGCAGATGAATTAATCCGCGAAACAGAGACACACTTGCGGAAGAGTTCCAAAGATCCACTCTGGTGACTCCCGAGTTACTCAAATCTACAAATGCAAGCATTTCAGTGTCGGCAAACGTTTGGCCAGGCGTGAACATTCCATCGTCTAATTCTCGATAAATGAGGTCTACACAAACAAATTTTGTAAGACTAGGCACTACAGTAAGTATAATTAAATTCGTTCCTGTAACATCGATTCTCTCAAGGCTTTCCAATCCTGCTCCATTCCAAAATAAATCCAACAAATATAGTTCTTTATTACCACTTAAATTCAAGGTCGTTAAATTTCTCAGACCTCGTAACACATGATAATCGACGCTGTAAATCCTATTCACAGAAAGATCAAGAAGCCGAATATTACTCTCCCACATGGTTTTATGTGTGTTCAATTGTGTTATTTTGTTATCGATCAATACCAGGTTTTGTAGACCAGGCATTCCTATGAAATGGTCTGGTTCGATCGTTGGGATGTAATTATTTCTCAATACCAACTGTTTAAGACAGTTGAGCCCGGTAAAGACGTTTTTATAGAGCGAGATATCCCCACTCCTGAAGATGATAAGCACGTCTAATGGGTAATTATATAGAGGGGTGAAGACGTCATGTGGAATGACGAACGATTCCATGTCTTGAAACATTACACCCTTAATTGTTGACCGTGTAACACCATTCACAAAGTTTAATAACATATATTCAGCTGGAGAGAAACTTAGACTAAGTTTGGTAACTGTCAATGATGCTATTGCGTCTTCCGAAATGTAACGGATCGGGTTGACAGTTAGGTCGAATATTACAGTCGGGCAAGCAAAGATAAATTTATCTGCAGTTAGATCTTGGAAGTTGTTTTTAGTGAGGTCTACTTCATCCAGTTTGTGTGTTTTACATCGAGTCACATTCAAGGAGCTTAGACGGTTAATAAATAAATATAGATATCTCAGATTGGGAAACCAGTCCATCAAATCGGTCGGCAAATCGGTCAGATTGCATGAAGCCATGTTTAATGATACGAGTGATTCAAGGGGTCGGAATGGGACACTGCTTGGTATTACCAGATTGACATTGTCAGACAGATCCAATGACTCCAGCTGCTTGAGAGGCTGGAAGGCTGATGACTCAATTGTTCTAAGTCTGTTGTACCTCACATCTAGACTTACCAGATTCGAATAGGGTTCAAACGAGGTGTTCAGCAGAACACTTATTTCGTTGTCTGCCAAGTTTAACTTCATGGTACTTTCGGGAAAATCGCTCGGAACTGTTCTGAGGTTCATGAATTTACACATCATCGAGTAATCATGCAGGTCCCACTTGCAAGAACGACTTTTCTGTATCTGGAGCTTATTCAACCGACCAGAGATGGTTTCTTTGCCACCAATGGTGGAGGTGTACGCATCCTCCACTCCGAACATCGTTATGATGAGCAGAAGAAAAAAGTGTCTGTATGTATTTTCCATTGTTGTATTGGAACTTGATGCTTTCTGGGAATCGAAAAGAGGAATAATAATCAATTAAAAATACGCACTGATAAAAAATTTAGTCAATAAAATACTATTGGTAACATGAGAAATGTATAAACAAATTTGATATAAACTGTTTAACTGTCTAACACACTAAAACTTTCAATATACCCAGGAAAAGTTTGTAATGATTAAATTCATTTTACATGCCAAACTGTAGCATTGAATTAAAGTGTTCATCATAGTCTAAGAATTAGCACTTTAATTTTTGCGTAATCTCTAAGATTAAAACTCATCAAAGTATATAGAACTATCATTTTATTAATAATATGCCGTTGATCAGTTGATAAAGTTTAACAATTATTTGATAGAATCGATAAACAGCTTCAGAACTCAATAAAAACTGGTTAAAGTTACTCACCGACGAAAGTGAATGAACGTCACACCCATACATTCCAACCAAATAATGTTTGTATGTGATTCGACTTTCCGTGCTATCACAGTTATAGCAAAAAGTGAAATGAGAAATCCATCTACGCGTTGCTATCTGTACATGTTTTAGGAACTTCCGAAATACCAAGCCCTACCCAACTCCAGTGACCAATAGAAGCGCACAGTACTAAACCACGTGACTTTGTGTTCTACTGTAATTAATTACAATTTAATTATTGCAGTCGTAAACCAAAGTACGAAAGCAAAATAAAAAATAAATTTGACAAATGAAAGTAAGCCTAATCTATCATTTGTTATAAGTGGGTTTTAAATGTTGAAGATGATTGATTTTACGACAGTATATCAAAAACAAATGCCCAGAGAACTCGGTGATAAAAGCTCAAATAACACACCCACAAATATGAACGGATGTTACACGGTATAGGGATACAGCTTCCGTGAATCCGTACTACATGTACTATCACAATCATTGCAAGTTGGAAATGCAGGATTTATCCCGGGGGGAGGGGGGGGGGGGGAAACTTAAAGGGATCTAGTAACTTTGTTGACATGTGCAAAAAGTGATGAATGGTTGATGCAATGTATATTGTTGTTCTCATATGTCGTTCTCATATCTCATATGTCCACAGGGTATTGTGTGAAAATGTTAAGTCAAATGGACATTGCATGGCCAAGTAATGAGCGAAAATGCAGAGTGATAGTCACTAACTCACTGCACTCACTTTGTACACGGTAAGAAAAAACTCCACCGGAGTTTTTCTTATCTCAATACTTCAATCGTACATATCTTTGTAACGAAAGGGAAATTTGAAAAACCGAAACCTGTCCCATGATTTTATTGGTAATACGAATACAACAAAGTATGAGGGAACCGCTAGAATTAAAATTTTATTTTGAGGATTTGGTCAATGTTACTAAGTCCCTTTAAGTATAATGTAAGACGGGTATGTGCCACTTAAAGGAACCCCGTTTTCACACCCGATTGCCGCTCTATATAAAGATACCCGATTTTCAAAAATTTCCGCTCCATAGACCCCCGGGATGACTTGGCTAGGTAGTTGAGTAGCGCCAGAGTATAATATGTGCCTGAGGTCTACATTTCTTACAACCACTTGCTGCATATGAGATGAGTACTGTTTGTTTGTTTTGAAACCGAAATTGTCATTATTCATGACCAGAAACAGATACTGCAATATAATTTAATTCAATTCTTAACATATCTCGATATGATATGTACTTGTGTGAGTAAGGACAAAGCAATAAACTCGAACAATAGTTCTCGGAAGATATATAGTCCTTGACATGGCTTGGGGTCAATGGGGTCTTATGTATTCGTCAGCTGGACGTACGGGCACATATTTGCCACGGGGGAGGAGGGGGGGGGGGGGGGCGGACTTTTACCAGAGTATCACCCTTCCCGTTTTTCATCTGTACACTCAAAAGGAAAAAATAATAAAAACAGAGTTGGCCAAGATATGACATCAATTTGCCCGAATATGACATGAGCTAGTCCAAATAATTATGATTTTGCCTGAATATGACACAATTCTGTCCACAATTAAATTACATGGTTTAAGCCGTATTTTAGATGCCTTTGCCCGAATATTGTTGACTTCTCGCATGTGTGTAGACACACATGGGCCAATTGTATATTTCAGTATTGGTCGTTTATTGGTATACATACATGTGTGTTTGTCTTTAGTAATTTATGCATGTGCATTGTTTATCTCCGTGTGTAATGTATCCTCAACTACATATATAGCATGAGTGTGTATGCGCGTGTTAGTTTATTCGTGTGTGTGTGTTTGTGTGTTTGTGTATATGTTTTATTATAATAATATGCATGTGTGTACGCGTATGTGCGTGTGTATGTGTGTATGTGTGTACATGGTTGTATTTATTAGTGTAATATTATTTTGAAGAGGTTGTTGATGTTGTTGTTGTTATTTTGTTATTTTGGCCTTCATTCAAAATGAATATATTGTATTTATTAGTGTAATATTATTTTGAAGAGGTTGTTGATGTTGTTGTTGTTATTTTGTTATTTTGGCCTTCATTCAAAATGAATATTTACGCCATAATACTTAATTATTATTATTATAAAAAAAAAAAAATTAAATCATTTGTATGGAGTTCCTACTTCATGCTGCCTGTCCATCGCTCAAATCCGACCTAATCGTGCATCATCTGGTCAGTCCGGCACAGTACATCGTGCAGACTTCTCAGCTCGGTGACATACCAGGGTATGTGTGCAAGCCGAGCCTAGACCCCTCAGAAGCTCGAAAATGAGGTGTCAGGTGCAATATGTTGGGCTCCAAATAATGCAAATAATAATCTTTTACATAGAATACATCAATTTGTTAGTAATTGTATACAAAATAAACTTACACTAAAACAATATAATAAAGATGCTAAGCAAATATTTACAATAATCTGAATACAAATCATTTTTTGCTATTCTTCGAACCTTCTAGTTCTATAAATGAAATTAATCAATGCCACTTGCAATTTTGTATCGAATATTTCCAACATCTTATATATATCTTGTTTTCCATTAATTCCTAATTCTACAAATAACATTGTCCTTTCAATAATATATTTCTTACAATCAACAAGAAAGTGTTCAAAAGTTTCAATTTCATTACAAAACTGACAATCGCCAGATAATTTAAGACCAATTTTATATAAATGTGCATTGAGTCCAAGACACCCCATTCGAATCCTGTGTAACAATACTTAATTTTGTTTTCTCTATTTTTAGAGCACCATGTATCAATGTATTTTATATTTATATTCTTTTTCATTTTCTTTAATACACTATTCGAGGCATTCCACCTTTCCTGCCACATATTTACAACATATAATAACAGATTTACTTCTGATTCATTCAATTTATTTTCTATTTCAATAAAAGTGTGTCCAAGGGCTTGTTTCGCTGAGAGGTCTGCAATCTCATTACCTACAACACCACAATGTCCGGGAATCCACTCAAGGAATACGTGGATTCCTTGATGTTTAAGAATCATTAATTTCATTAATATTTCACTGACGCATACATCTTCTTTCCAATTTCTTATCGCCATTAGGGCACTCAAACAATCAGTAAATATAACAATTCCAACATATAAATTATCAAATTGTTCTAGCCAATTCAATGCAAGAATTATAGCAACTAATTCAGCTTTATATGATGAACTAAAATTTGTTAGCCTCTTTTTTTCAATAATATCCATACTCGGAACATAAAAGCTTGCAGATGCATTTCCATTAAGGGGATTTTTCGAACCATCCGTAAATATATGCAACTCTCTAGACCATTTCATATTATATATTCTAATGTTTGAAATTTTATACTAAGAATATTATCTTTTTTATCAACACTTTCTTTGAAATCCATACAAACATTTGGTATAATTATGTGCCAAGGAGGATTTGGCAGAGATGCACGTTTTTGAAGAGGTATCCACATCACTCCAGATCATGGGCGTACCCAGGGGTGGGGGGGGGGGGGGACCTGTAACTGGTGTCGAGAGCACATTTTAGCTGTCTCGACGATCATTACCGATGGTCTCGGCCTCGAAAAGTGCAAAGAATGCTGGTCTCGGACTCGAAATTGTTGAACATTTTTGGTCTCGGCTTCGAAAATTTTCTACGGACATCCCCCCCCCCCCCCGTCTCCCGCTTACAGGACTCTCAAACAATGGTCTTGGTCTCGGCCTCGAAATTTGTAGACCGGTCCTGGTCTTGGTCTCGAAATTTGTTGACCGGTCCCGGTCTCGGTCTTGAAATTTGTTGACCGGTCCCGGTCTCGGTCTTGAAAATGTTGAAGGTAGGCCTACTTGGTCTCTGCTTCGAAAATTGTCTACGACTACCCCCCCCCCCCCCCTACTTACAGGATTCTCAAACCATGGTTTTGGTCTCGGCCTCGAACATTATTGACTGGTCCTGGTCTCGGTCTCGAAATTTTTTGACCGGTCCCGGTCTCGGTCTCGAAAAATGTGTAGGTACTTGGTCTCGGCTTAAAATTTGTGTAGGTACTTGGTTTCGGCTTAAAATTGTTTCTATGACTACCCCCCCCCCCCCCCCCCCCCCCTGACAGAATTGTTGGGAGACGAACCCCCCCCCCCCCTCCTTGAACAAATCCTGGGTACGCCACTGCTCAAGATGAAAGAGGCTCATTTTTTAACCCCTCATACTGTGATGCTATCTGAATTAAAATGGCAATCAATTAATCAACGAATATATTATCAAATTGCCGTATATATGTTTAAAATTCAAAATAGTTTTATGCCTGAGTATTTGAAAAGTGTTGTAATACCAAAGCAAATTGTATATAATACTAGATATAATGCACATTCAACTCTATTTGTAAAAACTCCACGAACTGATTATTATAAACGATCCTTGCATTTCACTGGTTCATCTGTTTGGAATAGACTACCTCCCAATTTAACAACAATAAATTCTTTATGCTCATTCAAAAAGCAACTCAAAATTCTCAGCTCTTCTGACGAAATTCAATTTGTTTTCTCTTAATCTGATTTTATATATTTAATGTGCAATATTCTATTTCTTGTTAGTTTTAATGTATATTTTGATACTCTTATTTTTGTAGATAGATAGATTTTTTTTTTTTTTTTTTTTTTTTGTACTTACATGTAACTTGCTTTATTTGTAATTTCACTCTTTATTTATGTTGTTTGTAAATTGTTGTTGTTGTTGTTGTTTTGTTTTTTTTTGTGTACAGAACTCTGTTTTTATATGTAACTTATATCTTATTCATGTTTTACCCATGTCATGATTGTATGTTTTTACTGTATACAGGGCCCCTTGGTAGAGCAGTACTCGATACTGAAAGGGCTACCCTGTTTAAATAAATCGGAAATAAATAAATAAATAAATAAAGAGAACTCACGCACAAAGTTCATAGTTGAATTATGGTGTATTTATTTATTTATTTATTTATAGCTAACTGGTCACATTATAATACTATTTTATAATCGTGGTGAAATAATATATTTATTATTACTTCAGGAAATATGAAAGAGCACATAGTTTTTTATTACACAAGTTTACTGCCTTTATAAAAGATATACCGTATTTGAACATTGTCAACATCCACAAAACGTACTTGGATCTCTAGTGGTTCTCAAACCCTCATGGTATTCGTAGTAACAACAAAAGCATGGACAAAATTATCGGTTTTCAAAATTTCACTTCCGTTATAGTGATATGTATGATTAAAGTAGTCAAATTTATAATTATCAATGGATAATTAAAGCTGTGTACAAAGTCAGTGCAATTATTTAGCTTAAAATCTTTTCGCTCATTACTTGGTCATATGACATCAATTTACCATATAATTAACACATATCGCTCAGTGGACATATCAGATCACTGTAATGTACTTTATCAACCATTTGCCAGTTTTGCACATACCAACGAAGTATTGATACCTTTAAAGTGGTAGTTTAGTCTTGGTATAGAGGGCGCTGCACAAAGTAATATCTTTGTAAGGTAATGAAAAACTGAGTGTAAAATTTAAGAACATAATTTTTAATGGCAGAATAAACTTTAGTCGATCAAAATCGGTTCAGAAACGGCTGGAATATCAATATATATCCGATCGTAATAAATCTGGGGTCCGATTATTTTTAAAAATAAAAAATCCCTACACTTTTTCAAAAAATTTCAAAACAGACTTTTGAATAGTTGTCGATGATCTCTCTAGCTTATCATTATTTCGACAAAACATCACATGCATAATTTTGTATGAAAATGGTTGAAAGCAACTCCTTTTTAAAGAGCGCCCTCTTGTGTTTGAATGGCTCTTTTTAAATGATAACAGGCCTTTTAATTAGTCGTTTGTAATTTTCTATACCTTTTGAGCATGGTGGAGTTATAACTATTAGTTTGTAATGTTATTGTGCAGGTTTTGGTTACTAAAGCTCAGCCTTACCAGAACTCTACAGAACTCTACCCCTTTAAAATCAATAAACAAATAGTTGTCATGGTTGTGTTCGACATCAACCGCCATGGTAGTGTATTTACCCTTTTCCATCTAAAATGTTCACATAGTAAAAAAGCGATATGAACCAATTTATGATTAGTACAAACAGAATATTATATACATTAATTTAGTGCGCATGAATAATTGTATATACATATAATACTTATTACAGACTATAGTGATGTATGATCAAGTTTGGTTCCCAGAATAAGAAAATGATACAACATTATGCCATTAAACATTTAACTGCATTTTACAATCGAATGCTTTTTTAAAATTAAAGATTGCAATTGTCTCCAATGAAATAGTGACATAATGCTGTAATAGCGATATTAAAGAAAATTTCCTTCTCTTGAAGGCATCTTCAAGTTAATTAAAACATTCCATAAACACAAGGTATGCAAGGATACTATACTCATCAAGCTGGTGAAATTGTAAAGTGTACAGTGATAACGGATTCAAATGATGCGATAACATTACTCGCTTTGTAGTTTCAATCTCAAGCTCATTTCCCCTTTATTCTGACTCTTTGTATCATGGATTTTATTTTTAACCTTTACCAGTAAAAGAAAGATGTATTTTGTTACATCACGAACGCAATACAGGGTGGCCCCCAAAAAACGGAACGGGGCACTTCCCAAATTATAGTAACAACATGATCATCGGATATGGTGTCTTTTACAATGAAAGACTATACCATGAACAGTCAATTCGGTCATGTAGTTTTTGTTTTAGGGCGCATTGAGTGACACCATGTCGGGTTCCTTTTTTTGTCAATTTTACCAAGTCAGTGCTTGATAAATCGCACTCACTGCCATTCATAGCATTGAAGAACGAGCAATACGCGCGCCATTGCCGCGTTCAACTGTGTCCCGAGAGAATGGGCACAGTTGTCCGATCGTATGACGGGCAGGAAGTGCGATTTATCAGGCAGGGAGTTGGCAAACAATTACAAATATGGGAAACTGACATGGCGTCCTACAACAAAAACTACTCGTCCAAAATTACTGTTTTTGGTATCGTTTTTCATTGGAAAGGTCACTCGATTCGAAGGACATAATCGTTTTGTTACTTTATTTTGGGAAGTACCCCGTTCCGGTTTTTTTCGGCCACCCTGTATAACTGAATCACTTTGATAGTGTTCATCCTGATAAACTTTATAATATTTAGTTTGAGAACATCAAGTACACACACGAAATACAATATAGGGTCTGCAGGTACTAGAATGATTGAACGGTCGCAGCGACCGGTTATTATACTAATTAATACAATTCCACTAAATTATACATTCAAAGCTCAATTAGGCTTTTCAGACTATTTTCTTTTATAATTCTGACAAAATAGTATCGAAACCTTAGATTTTTGACTTGCAAAACGTGGACAATATCTTTAACTTTCTACATAAACTTAATAACAGTATTTTATACAGGTTACGTGTGTGTTATACACATTTTTCACAATGAAGTCACAATATTTGTGCATTATTAATCAAGTTTACTAATCGCTACTTTTGCCCAAGATTTATAAAGTATATTACCAGGTTAAAAACATTTATGTTTATAGCGTGCACAATGACTTTACATAACTTGGTGCATTTTGACATTTTGATGTAAATCAACTTCCTTCTACATGGCAATTCCAAACAATTATTATAGATTAGTTTTAGACAATAATGTAAGCTAACAATTTCTCGTTAATTTATTTACAACAAAGCAATTAAACAAATGATGACAAAAACCTTCGTGCGACAACATCCTTTAAAAGCTGAAATAATGGACGTTGTTGTCAGACGAGACTAATTTATATTATCCATTAAATTCTTGCCTGATAACTTAATAACATGGTTTAACAAGTTTAACACGTTTATCAAATATATTAGTACATGTAGTATATAAATGGGTTGAACTTTATATTGACTGCCGCATCCTTTGTAAGCTTATTCCGTAGAATTATTACAGTTAGCCACAATTTTGTCCAAGATCCAACGTTTATTGGCACGATCGTGGTAGAGTATCGTAGCCCACCTTTATTTCATTCCCGAAATATGCGTGTCTATCGTCGGTGACACGGGGTAACCTCGCTATTCATAAGGACCGCTTCTTACAACCTTCTGAAGTGCCGCTATTCATACAAAGAAAAGGGAATGCTATTCATATTAAAACAATAAAGGAGTCGCTATTCATCATGGAGAGGAAGTGTCGCTATTCATAAATCATATTGGGGATTATTACTCATAGGGGCCGTTATTCATAATCCTAAGAACGGGTCGCTATTCATTATGTAAGAAGAAGTTCGCTATTCATAAGGCGAAATCAATGCCTATCGTCGGTGGCGTAGCGTGTTCTTACTGATCCGAGGGCCACGTCAACTGTAGGTGAAATGCCATTTTGTGTTTACGATGTTTTTTTATTTATCGCATTTATCAAATTACTACGAGGCACGTTTCCGATTGCCGGAGCACCTCCGTGGCCTATCGTCATCTCCGTATATCGGCTATCTTCATCCGATACCCAACTGTTTAAATAAGTTTATTTTAATGATTCCGACATGGTATTTCTTAGCGGACGTCTACGTTAACGAGATTGTGTTCAAAATGCAATACCATGGTACTTTACCCATCAGTGTCTACAATAGAGTACAATTGGTACTACTTTGCATTACAATCCGTGTCATTCATTGTACTGTACACTGTTTGAAAAAGTTCCTCTCTGCCCGATCGCATCTTTCAAAAGGAAACAGTATTCAGCAAAGCTGGAGGGTTGGAGACGAGCAGTTTTGGGTGAAGTGAGTTGTATTTTTTGACCGGTACCCTTCTAGATTTGGAAATCCCCATGTGATTCATAGAGGGTTCAACCGGTTCCCGCAGGAACCGGATTAATACATACATTTCTATTACTGTACTACGTTCTTGCCATATGACGTCACCGCGAGTTTATTGTTCTATCAAGTGGACCAATAAGAGACTTCTTCGTGGTCCACGTCTCTATTAACAACGGAGTATGATCTATAAGCGAGACAAGAAGAACGTAAGTTGTTGTTGCAGATGTTTCATATTTTAGATGCGATCCAGGATATATGAAGACCATAAGTATTCATGTTCATTGTTCCTTGCCATGCAATAATTAAGTTGCATGGTTGGGAAAGTTTAATTCACTGATCTTGAAGACTCTCTTGTTGGACGTCAAGTACTGGTGGTTAAACAGTATTCTTCTTTTCAATTGACAGTAATTAGGTAGTTTTGTTCCACAAGTGTCCGCGTTTGTAACTGATTTGTATGTTGAATATATTAAATAAAGTATTGATCCTAATGAAACCAAACTTTTGACTTCTGTATCTACTTGACACATATACAGGGTGCCCCCAAACAAAACGGAACGGGGCACTTCCCAAAGTAAAGTAACAAAATGATTTTCCAATGAAAAATGATACCAAGAACAGTCATTTTGGTCGTGTAGTTTATGTTTTAGGGCGCTGTGAGTAACACCATGTCAGGTTCCCTTTTTTGTCAATTTTTACCAAGTCGGTGCCTGATAAATGAGATTTACTGCCCGACATACCATTGGACACGCGAGTATTACGCGCTATTGTTCGTGTGCATTCAGCTGCATGCCGAGCATTGCTGAGAGAATGGGCATAATTGGTCAATAGTATGACGGGCAGTAAGTCTCATTTATCAGTCAATCACTTGGTAAAAATTGACACAAATAAGAACCTGACATGGTCTCACTCAAAGCGCCCTAAAACAAAATCTACACGTCCAAAATTACTTTTCTTGGTATCGTTGTTCATTGGAAAGGACACCCTATCCGATCCGATGTTCATTTTGTTACTTTATTTTCGGAAGTGCCACGTTCCGTTTTATTTGGGCCACCCTGTATAGTTTGCAAAATTATTCTGGTGGTATCAGAGGGTTGTATTTTAAATTAATTGTGACAACTTTTGTAAGTTCGTTCCAGAAGTATCCATGTCCCCTGACATCTTCAGGCCATCTCATATACGGTCTGCGGTCGCTAAGATACAGACGAACCAGGTACGGGATCTCGTCCTCAGGAATATCTTCAAGAAAGATGACGACGGTGTTTTCTGTCAGCTCGTCATGTACGTGGTCCATGGCGGTGCGAAACTTGATGAGAAACCAATTGTCCCGGACAGCTCTCCTGCTGAGGAGCAGAATGGTCTTGAAGCTATGCTCCACAGCGTAGTGAACTGCCTCCAGGTAGTGCATACCAAGGGTGAGGTCTTCATCACCAAAGGAATACCTGTCGTAATCCGGCAGACGCTCTTGTAATGTGGGTCGCAGATGCTCTCTGGCCCACACTTCGTCTTCTTCAGTAAACAGGATGTTGAGATCAAAGACAAACTCGTCGTGTTCTCGCGCGTCTTGCATTTCCCTGTAACCTATGATTGCCAGTTTCACCAGGAATAGTTTGTACCTGATCAACCATCTGTTGTGGAAAGCGAGCAGCAGACCAATAAGCAAGGCGAGAGCAACGAAAGGGAGGGTGGAAATGAGTACAACGTTTGAAATGCAATATATACTAGGATCAAACTCGAACAAAGCCTTTCCACGCAACTGGCTCAAGGAATCGGCCGAACAAAGGGTTTCATTCTTGTGTAGAAACATTTCAGACGAGTTGGCGAGGTCATGAAGCCACCCATTGCCGCACTGACATGCCAACGGGTTTCCAGAAACATCGATGGAAACTAGATCGTACTTCATTAAAGTGGTCCATGTGCTACGATTGAATGCCACCAACCGATTATTTGACAGACTCAAATTCCTTAGACGTGGGATGTTTTCCAGAGCTTCTTCCTCAACAAACATAAGTTTATTATTATTGATACCCAGAACCTCTAGTACCGGCAGGTTCTTCAGCGCATCGGTTGATATTAGGAGCAAATTATTTCCGTTCAAATCTAAATAAACGAGTGATTTTAATCCATAGAATACGTTCCCGTTGAGAAAGGAGAGCTTGCAATTGTCCATCGTCAAGTGAGCGAGCAACAAATTGTCTTCAAAAACACCTTCTGGCAAATCTCTCAAAGGGTTGTTGCTCAGATGCAGCTTGTGCAACGTTATTAATCCTTGGAACAAAGACTCATTATAATACGAGTCCCATACATCGTCCCTGTTGATTTCCGAGTGACTCAAATCTATGATTTCGAGCTCTTCTGTGTTGATAAATGTTATGCCGGGAATAAATGGGTCGTATTCTTCGGGATCTCCAGCTATTCGATCAGAAAAGTAAAATTCTTTTAGTCCAAAAGACAATGCTATTTCTAGTAATCCCGTTTGTGTAAGATCAATTGTCTCAAGACTATCAAGCCCGCCATACGAAAATAAGTCCAACAAAAACAGTCGTTCATTACGACTCACATTCAAGGCTGTCAAATTGTCGAGACCGATTAATTCATAATCATGCAGGGAGATTATTTTATTCCCCGACAGACTTAGATATTCTATATTACATTCCCAAGTGGCGTTATGTGGATTAACGTACACGATTTCGTTTCTAATCAATCCGATTTCTCGTAGACTAGGCATTCCTACGAAATAGTCCGGTTCTATCTTTTCTATAAAATTGCCGCGTATGTCTAGCACTTCAAGACAGTTTAACCCCAAGAAGACGTTTTCATAGAGCGGAAGATACCCGCTGTCTTGGATGGAAAATTGTGTTAATGGGTGATTGTACAAAGGAGAGAAAACGGCAGACGGACTGCCACTCAGTTTAATTATGCACAAATGTAGTTCTTTTATAGATGACCTTGCAACACCACTTGAAATGTTTAACAAAATAGTTTCAGTTGGACCGACGAATTGCATCCCTAGTTCAATCCTTTGGACTGGTAATGACGCTATTACATCTTCCGATATTAAACGGATTGGGTTATCCGCCAGGCTTAATGAAACAGCTGGGCAAGCGAAGATGAATTTATCTGGAGTGATATCTTGGAACTTGTTGGTAAAAAGTTCTACTTCCTCCAGCATGTCTGTCTTACATCGGGTTACATTCAAAGAGCTTAGATGATTCCCCGCTAAATAGAGATATCTCAATTTTGGAAACCATTCTAATAAATCGTTTGGCAAATCTTTCATGTGGCAAAATTCAATGTTTAACCAGACAAGCGCATTAAGGGATTGAAATGGTTCACTGTTTGGTATTACCAGCGGGATATTTCCACCCAGAATTAAGGACTCCAGATGTTTGAGAGGCTGGAAAGCCGCGGACTGAATCGCTTCAAGTACGTTGCGCGAAACATCCAAATGAACCAGATTCGGATAGGGAACGAATGAAGTGTTCAAGAGAATACTGATATTGTTGTATTTCCTGTTTAAACTCATGGTACTTCTAGGTAAATCGCCCGGTATTCTGCCGAGGTACATGCCTTTACACGTCACTGATTTCTCAATCTGGTCCCACTGGCAGGATGTACGGGTGAAGCGATCCTTCTGCATCTGCCAGGTCCTTCTGTCCAACCGACCAGAGAAGGTCTCTTTGCCGCCAGTGGTGGAGGTGTACGCCTCAACTCCACACATCGTTATGATGAGTAGAAGGCAAACGTATATCTTTCCCATGATTCTATCGTCACTTGAAGCAATCTGGATATTGAAAACAATTTAAGGGGCTTTATAATTATGTCAAAACACCATCACCATTCAGATAGTGAAAATAACAACATTGATTTGATACAATCTTAGTTGAAATATGCCATTGATACAAAATTCGGAAAACAAATCTGAATATAAATAGCTCAAATTAAAGGATAGTTGAGTTTTGGTAGAGAGGGCGCTACACAAACTCATTTTTTGTGAGATAATGAAAAACTGAGTGTCAAATTTGAAAGATCATACAATTTTAATGGCAGAGTAAACTTTATTTGATCAAAATCGGTTCAGAAACGGCTGAAATATCCATCCCGCAACCAAAATGAAACTTGCAATATGAGAAACTGTATGCAAAAAAGAGATTTACAGTCCTTTTCAAACTAAAAAACGGCTATTTTGAAGATTAATTATTGATAAATGTGTCTTTCCCCTCTTTGGCATTATATCACTCGATTTGTTTCTTCCTCATTTTCGGAATTATTGAGGGGGGGGGGGGGGGGGCGAAATGATATGTTCGCCCCCCCCCAATATTTTCATCGGGGGGGGGGGGGGAGGGGAGGCGACCGCCCCCCCCCCCCCCCCCCCCCCCCCCCCCCCAGGATCGACGCCCCTGCGTAATACAGGTTGTCGAAATTTAAAAGTTTACAGTGATACCATATTCAAATGGTGCAAGAAAACAAACACTCGCGTTGCAGTCTGACATTCAGGCTCATTTCCTTTTTTATGCTCAATGTATGATTCATGGATAATTGTTATCCTTTTACCAAGTCAAAAGAAAATTAAACCTGTTACATCGCAAATATCATACAATTAATTTGATTCCAATTGTTGTGGTGTGTAAATATCAAGTACAAACACAACATACACTAACGCGTCTGCCGATGCTAGCCTAATTTAATGGTCGCAGCGACCGTTTATTATTTCTAGCTCTAAAAGCAATATAATTCCACTAAAAGATATTTGCATGCCCCAATCGTCTCAAACTTGCTCTTAAATGGCATGTTCTTTTATATAAGACAGTAATCTCGGAACTTTTGAATTTTGCCTTGCAAAAGGTGGACAGTCCAAATCCACAACTTTGCGAAATCCAGTGCCTCTCTGATACTTTGTTGTATTCTTTTTACCAATAGAAGCATGGAATAAATTTGTTTTTCTTCTTCAAACTTCCCTTTCACATTTTCACAAAGCTTTCAATCTCGCAGATTTTCTCCATTGGTATTACACAGTGGACATCGCGGTGCGTGATGGGAACGCTACTATATTCCATGTGTGTGGGCCGTTTTCGGCCTATTTGAGCGTGCACAGTTTTCCGATGTTGCTTGTAACTGCCATAAGAAATCTAAACCTGGAAGAGTGAACATGTCCAACCTAAACACATTTTTGGAAGATTGCAGGGACGGCTGATTTTCGTGATGATGTAGGTTTTGAGCTGGCAAGGTGGTCGCATTATAGTAATATGAAACGATGAAAATAGATTCCTTGTATCATGACAATATTCATGTTATTTTTTGTTTAATCTGGTATTTAATCTGTTTATATCATGACACTCTTAATACACAAACATAACGTTTAAAAGGTGTGATTACTTTGTTCGAAATTCATTAAATGTATAAACAG